>JAGFPH010001753.1:134920-161107 GCA_018207615.1 Philaenus spumarius | reverse complement strand
TTCTAGCCTCCAGGATTGTATATAATATTAAAATTTGTTTATTACCTTATATGGTCCGTCATAATCCTTGTTTGTTTGTTTTTTTATATTACCGGTTTCGACATTGTTATGATGTCATCGTCAGATATTCAAACACATACATAATAAATACACGTAACACACACTATAAAAAAACACTTAAACAAAAACACTATAAGTTTTTTTTAAATTTACACAGAAAAGGTGATCACCATGCATGGTTCACTGTGGAAGTCAAAAGTGCACAAGATTGATTATAATTTAGATGGAACATTGAGCGTAAAATTCTTTTTTGCAAACGGAATATTTGAATTGATTCAACATAGTTCCCCCAGAATGCCACTCCATATCTTGGACGAGAACTGACATAGGCAAAATAAACGGCTTTTATTACTTTTAAACTAGTCACAGAGGAAATCATTTTGAGAGCAAAGCAAACTGACGAAAGTGACTCGGCTAAACCTGAAATATGACTTTTACAATTTAAATTTGTATAAATTTGGTTAATGCCAAGAAATTTAACATTATTAGCGAATTTTAATAGGAAAAATGAGCTATTGCAGTGGCCCTTATGGTAAGACCCAAGGTCGGGAGTAGCAAATGAGCACCGATCATGGTCCTCAGAACACGTTTTTTGGTGTCATTAAAATTCATATATGTGTTCGCACTCTAGCGGCAGCATTTTAAGTCCGATTTGGTTCAAATTTGGTACACATGTTGGTTGTTTACGTCGCTCGGACGAGTTCGTTAGCAAAAAAAATCCAACAACCGGAAGTACGTTTTTTGACCGGAAGTAACTATTGATTGACATTTTTACTGCGAGAATGAAATTTTTTAGAGTGTTTTCTAAAAATATAAATGTAGGATGTTATTCTGCACATTTTATTTTTTTACGCGACCTTATAGCTCGCTTGGTTCCCCCAAAATCGATCAAAACGTAAAATACCATAAAAGTACCCGGTTCAAAGCCATGTGGTGGATTTTACCGTGGGGTTGGCGTGCGAAGCGCGCAATGCATTGTGTATTGAAGATACCACCAATACGGGGGTTGGCGTGCGAAGCACGCTGCTTTCCGTGTTAGAGAAACTCCCAATTTTCGGAATGGCGTGCGAAGCACGCAATGCTTTGAATATTGAAGACGCTCCCAATATGCGGATTGGCGTGCGAAGCATTTTGCAGCTATTCAGCACCGTCGTGAGTAGACTTATTTCCCAAATTGTTTGTTGAAGCCCTAAAACATAGGCCTATAAATTTAATTTTGGAAATTTGCTCAACTCACGTCAGCGGTCCAGCTGCGTGGTCGAATTATTTGAGCTTTGGATTACTTCCTTTCCTTTCATTATGTATAATGTTTTTAGAAGAGGACCGCCATGAATGTTAAATGCAGGTAAACATACTGTGACTAAAGACTATAAGTTAGAACTTCAGGCAATAGTTTTCTTCTTTTTTTTTCTTAATGCTTGCATTTCTAATATAGACATAAAACTAGTGGACCTGGCAAACCATGAACATCGATGTATGTCGAATATCTATACTTTGTAGTTTTACATTAAGTATTTATGTATTGTATTATAGTGTGTGTTTCTGATTTGTTAGGCTAAACATATTTTGTCAGGGTTTCCCAAAGTTCTTTGAACCAAAATACAAACCTTAAGGTGACAAACCTATCGAAAGTCCGGTAGTAAAAGGGGGTTGGTTTAATGCATAAGTACCTATTTAAATTATACCGAGGCGTGTGGTATATTATGAAAATGCGATAGTCGATCAGTACAACTGTGAGGAACTGGTTAGTCTTGTAATCGACACTTCAAAGTTTATAAAAATCAAATGAAAGGGCGATAAATGAAAGCAGTAACTTGGATCAGGTTAAGTTAGAAAGTGGTTTTGCTTCCGACTTGACAGATTTATTATTTATTTACGGTTTACTTTCTTCTACAAACAAATAGTAGAAATGCCGTCTGATAGTACCACTACTTTAATATTCTACGCACACTATTCTGTCTGTACGATGCTTATCACATTCTTATTTCTATCAGCAATATTGCATTTTGAAGTTGCACACTAATGTATTTAGTAATTATTGGCCTACACTGTACATATTCCCTTTGGTTCCCGACATCCAATTTTTCGTAAGTTCCAAAAATCCCAACCATTATCTGTTATGTATCTGCATAACATCCCAGGCTCAATTCAGCAAATTTTCAGTGTTTTGCAAAAAAATATATATTAAATTTAATTACTGATCAATTTTGATGATTTTTTTTTTAAATTTGGAATTAAATGTTCTATAAGGTAGTACCTTTTAAAAATAAGTGTAAATTCATGTTAGATATGAAATGTTTTAAATTGTTACTTGAAATTTTTTTGGTTACTTTATTCTTGAAAATGACAACAAAAAATACCTAGAATAATTTTGTTCACATAACATAATTTTACACTTAAAAATTAACAAAAACCTCAAATTTCATTACATTATATTGAAAAATGACAAGGGTTATTAAGTTTTTTTTATTATGCTATTACATAACCAGTTCTGCGGTTAGTTATACGTATATAGTCATAAGAATATACACGACACTAACAAGTGGTACTCGCTTCATAATCACAATTCACAATAACTTAAAACTAGGGGAGACACATGCGTGCTCCGCACGCCAACCCCCGGTGCGACCTTCTGAAAACATATGTTATGTTTTATTTATAATAAAAGTGTAGGATTAATAATAACCTCAAAACTAAGATGGTAAATAATGTTAAATGTTCAAATGAAATTATTTCTTATATTTTATAACAGCAGTAAAAATAAAGGTTAAAAGAACCAGTAAGGCTCAGGTCTACACTTAATCAAAAACCTAACAAAAAAGTTATAAATAATAACCTCAAAACTAAGATGGTAAATAATGTTAAATGTTCGATAATTTTTGACATCTAAAACCTTATTGCAAAACTACGAAATAAGACGAATTTTTTGAAACTTCAAACATTAAAATTGGTCCAGAAATAAGGGAGGAGTTGTGTTTACAAAAAACGGCTTCACGTATTATATATAAAGATGCCCTAAACAATCACGTACTACAACGTAATATATAAGCCATAATCAAAGACAAAACACAAAAATAAAGTTATTTGCCATCTGACAGATGACAAAAGCACAGCCACATATATCACAATTAATTATCTTCGTTGTAGTGAACATAGAGGTAATTTATAAAGTAAGTAAAGGTCACAGTGGTAAATAGAACAGTTCTTTCTGATTCCATTGATATATAATAAACATAGATTCACTGGTTACCGGACATTAGATTACATATGAAAATATGCGGACATTCTACCACACTTTTGGGCCAACTACCTGGATTGGGTCAGCTAGGGATATGTAAATATTACTCGCCGGACAATTCACGACATTTTTAATCTGGCCGATAACAGTATGATTATATTTCGTTATTATCACATTATATAATCAAAATTTTAAAAAAACTAAAGGGTTCTAACGTATAGTATTTAGTCACAGTATGTTTACTTTTTACTTACTCTGGCCGATAACAGTATGATTATATTTTGTTATTACCACATTATATAATTAAAAAAAACCCTAAAAGGTTCTAACCTATAGTATTTAGTCACAGTATGTTTACTTAGTTGAGTTGGCTAAACTGTTCGTTTCTACACAAAATAAACGGTATCAGTTAACTGACACAAACTTTCTCCAAACTTACTGTAGTCAAAATAATATTGTTTTTAATCATTTTATTTATTACTTTTTAGAACAAAACAAAAAAATAATATTCTACCTACGTCAATCGTATAAAAAAATTATCGTCCTAGGCGGGATTCGATCGCGCGACCTTTGAATTACTGGCCGTGATCGCTACCATGGTGCTACCCCGTGCGGCCACCGCCGCGATGCTAGATTGACAACATAAACTTGTTTATTTTTAAACATTTCCCCATAATTATAAAACGCCGAAGTTTTGATAAAAGCGGGTGATGTAATTTTTTTGGCATCTGAAGCACTATAAATACTGAAAATTTGATCAAAATCGTTAAAGCCGTTTTTGAGAAATTTGCATTTTTGTCGTTTTTTTATGGGTTTTTAGGGGTAAATTACCCTTAAAAATTTAAAATTCCAAAAAATTAAAAAAACGCCTGGAGATATAGGGTTTAGTACCTACATACCAAATTTCATGAAAATCGGACCAATAGTGTCCTCTCTGGTCGTGTATACATACTGACAGACTGACATACAGACACCACTCTAAAAACACTTTTTTGGGTTCAGGGAGCACCAACACAAAAAATTCCACTAAAAATATTTTTGGGTTCAGGGAGCACCAACACAGATAATTGCACTAAACCATTTTGGGGGGTTCTGGGAGCACCAAAACAGATAATTCAACTGAAAATTCAAATTCGAACATTTTTACGAAAACAATACTTTCTCCATATACTACGTATAGGGTGGAGAAAGTAAAAGAACAAGACAAATCCTGCAACGCTGGGAGAACGCTGAGAAAAACATGTCGGCTCTTTACAATGTAAATTCCCGTAAGGAACATTTGATTTGAAAGTTTTTAATATTGTACGTGTTGAAGATGGTTAAATATTCCTTTCCCGGCATCAGTGAAGTGTATAAATACCATATTTATAAAGAAAAAAGTTAAGGTTTGTGTATTTATAGTAGTTTCGATTGACAAGCTAAATTAAACAAATACCTTTGCATGGTAGAACAGTAGGACACGACTCTAGGTCACTAGCTGACCCAACCCAGGTAGTTGCCCCAAGAGTGTGGCCGAATGTCCGCTGTGGTCGAATGTCCATGTGGTCTAATGTTCGGTCACCAGATTCACTTATGATTTGTATTTTATATGATTTTTTCAACGCACATACACGCAACATCCGAATTTTCGGACGTCGGGATTCAACGGACTTACTAACAACGTCCGAAAAATCGGACGTCGGGAACCAAAGGGTTGGGATGGTATAATTCTCAAATTCGTATAATAAGGTTCATGCTAGCTGACCCGTGCTAATATTTCGCAAGTTACGAGTTCTTGCCTGATTTAATACATTGATTTAATTAAGTAAATTACGTTGATTTAATTTGATTGATTTGCGTGATAGATTACACTTGCTTATACAATGTAAACGATCTAACTAACAGCTGTCATGTTAGTTAAACAGATTGTAAATAGATAGCGTCTTTCTTTGTTAACCATATGAAATATAATATAAAAGTCTTTTTAATCAATTTTTATAGCGAAAACATGAGTTTTAAGCTGTTTGTATATTTTTGTCAATAGCAGGGAAAGTCAGCTTTAAAATGATGCTTGAATAGTAATTTTGATGAAGAATTAAGGGAGATTCGTTAATAAAAACTAAAAAAACACCTTTGAGAATCTATATATATAAAAATAAATTGCTGTTCGTTAGTCTCGCTAAAACTCGAGAACGGCTGGACCGATTTGGCTATTTTTGGTCTTAAAATGTTTGTAGTAGTTCGTAGAAGGTTTATACATAAAGAAACGTTTCCCGAAAAAGTTTCAAATTTGGAAGAAACTGAACAGCATTTATTGTATGAACTCGAAACCATAGCTCACAAAAACAGCTGTTCGTATAAAAAGCTTATGTTTGTTTACATGTATTACCATAGCAACATTTCTTAGCAAATTTATAATCACTTTAATACTCTTCAAAACCAACAGCTTTTTAAGGTTAGATTGAAAAACTATAAACAAACACAAATAAAAATGCTTACAGAATTATAATTCAACTCAAACATTGGTTATTAAAAAAATATCTTTATAGGCCTACTTAGAGATATGCTGCTTAAAATATTGTTTATATAAAATATATCATAACTATGAAGTTTTTAATACTTTTCAAAACATATTTTCGCTATCAATAATAATAATAATAACAAACAAATTATTTGACACCATGCATAACCATAAACATACACGAGTTTAAACATATTTTATTGAAAACTAAACAAACCATCTGAATTAAACTAAATTCTATTAAAATATCACATTCGTAGCTTTATTTTGATATATACTGTATATTGTATATTTAAATACTAAACAGTATAATAATATATCTTATACTAATTAGGCCTATACATTTAAAATTACAAACTCTATTTGAACCAGTTTGTTACATCCTAAATTAACGCGGGTGTTACAAAGTGATTCAAATATCTTTTCTACGACCCCCAGCTAATTTAAACCCTCGCTAAGAAAGGGTTTAAAGAAATTCAAAAATTGTAGGGTGGTTTGGGGAGGGGGGTCAAAGTTACTAAAAATCCCTATAAGAACGAATTGGGATGAAATTTGGTACGTAGCTTCCTCTAAGGCCGTAGGTGCTCGCAACATTGTCAATGAAATTAAGTGAAAGTCAAACTTAGTAAAAAATATAAATTAAAACGATATATTTAAAGCTTTTTCATGTTAGATAGTAGTTTACAGGAATACAATTTTCAGTGCATTCCTAAATAGCGTAGACTTTTTTTCATGACCACAGTAGGATACGCACAGGTATTCAACGAACACTTAAAAAGAATTACAATTACGTCAAAATGACTGAAAATACCAACAACCACGGGCAACGCCGTACGGGTCAGCTAGTAATATATAAGGATTATCCTAAACATTAGTCATTTGACACATATCAGTGGAAGGAATAAAGGGGCTATTGCACCCATTTTGTCTATAGGTCTACCGTAGATGTTATACAAATTTGTACTATTCTCATGTACTATTCTGGTAGGCCTACTAATAATATATAAATTATTGCTTGAAAATAACTATAAATGTTGTAGTGTCAAATACAAATAAAATAGTAAATGCTGATTGTCGACTCGCGATAAAATAACAAAGTTCTTATATGAGATCAAAGTCTTTTGGTCGTGTAGCAGCAGTGCATAAAGTATGTCGGAGTTATTCCGTAGCAATACTAACGTAATAAAATACGAAATAATAATTGCTATGTATATCAAAACCATACAATGTTAGTTAGGTCTAAATTTACCAAAACGAAACAGATGGGAGGTATTTGTCGGGACAACAGAAATTAGGACCGTCCCTTTGAAAATCATCATGCTAAAATTCAGCCCTCTTCTAATCGAGGAAATAAGAGAATTATAGTAGTGCTAATGGAACCACGGTTTCCGATCATTTCTCACACCTAGCTTAGTTAGTATATGTTTGTAATATCTTATCTTCTAAAGCGAGAGATAATTGTCTGTCTGCTATAAATGGATCTGGAATCTCCGTCTAAGGATTTTTGATTTTTTGATTTTATATGGGGCTTTTGGCCACGAGAAATCGATTGGAAATGGTCACCAGTCTGGGAAAATTCGTTTTCTACGTCTTTTTATTAAATTAAAAAGTGAAATTTATCCATTTTAAACAATACAAAGCACAGCTGATGCAAATGTTTTCAATGTCATTACAATAATCGTCTGTTTTCTTTTAAACGAAGCACAGCTGATGCAAATGTTTTCAATGCCATTACAATAATCATCTGTTTTCTTTTAAACTGTATTTTATTATAGGTAAGCCTAATGTTGTATCTATTTATAGTTACCATGGCAACGAATACTTCTGCTAAATAAACATACCCTTTATTTAGTTGTTTAATGTTATAGGCCTAACCTAAACGATGTTCACGGAAATTTGCAATAATAGTTATTGACGTGAGCGAACTAGGCCCTGCTTATAATCGAGCTTTAGCTCGTTCTCCTGGTACTATGTTTAATCCACAAGCTGTGAAAATGATTTATCTGAAGTTGAAAGGCTTGTTGCAATTCTAAATGATGGTACTTAACACTTCTTATAATTATTATAAACGCAACATTTTTTAAAGACTTTTGTAAATTTTGTAGGTTATTATCTCACTCATAATACATGAAAACGAGAACGCCACAACAATAAACAAAATGAGGTTACAACAGGCCCTCTTAACTTTGCGAAAGGTTTCCTTCCAGTGTATCCACTTGTTAACTTGAACCAATGACGTCACATGTTGCGTAATAACGAATCCTTAGAGTTCTGTGATCCTGTTAATAACTGACCTCCTTCTCTTCCTGGACTTTCCACAGGACGCTCAGTCGGGGGGTCGTCCTCTCGCATCACACGTTATCAGGACTACATGTAAGTACATTTAAAAATGTAACCTGTGTTGTTAGTGCGTAGCGCTAATTTTTGCGCCGTTTGTTATAAGGTTCTACAAATGTTAATAAAAGTATTGTTTAATTTTTAGACAAATTGTTTGTAGAGAATTTAATTGATCAAGATTCTTATTGGAGAAAAGCGTCAGTGATTGATCTTAAATAAGTAGTTGGTTTCCCGCTGTCGATTTTCATTCGTTTTTCATAACTGAATTTAATTACTAGTTTCACGTGATTCCACTGACATGATAAGAAGTGTTAAAGTAAAAATGTGCAAATTAAATAAAACCGCTACACACATCTTGGCAGATTTCTTCAAGTTAGAAGTGTTGCCAAGTTAAACGATAATTTTACGAGGATGAAATGAAGTCATCTCCTTCCGATAAATTGATTAGTCGTCTAACTTGGCAGTGTTGGATGGTCGGTTTTCGTATTTCAGTCGGACGTTAGGCATCTCTGTAATAGTTATTTGTGTATCTAGGGAGCTAAGTTGAGTAAACGCTTTTCCTACAGCTATATTTTAAATAAGTATTTTAGCTTTTAAAGAGATCTGTTTTACAGAGGTTAAGCTAGCCATACACTGTCCGATTTGTAGTCCGATTCAATGTCCGATGTCCGATGTAGGATCCGATGTAGGAGCGTGACTGGGCTTGATGGACGACGAGTTGGATGATCGTACAAATCGGAGCCCCAGATCAGACTACATGATGATCCGACTTCCAACTTCCGACGGAGTCGGACTGTGAGTGGGGTGATCGTCCGATTGTCATTTTAAACTTTCTTGTTGTTGTTGTTGTTTGATCTTCCCTTTTCCCCTATACTTTGTACATTTTTACTTCTATAATAATGGATAATAAAGGGTTTTTGGAATTTATTGAATTGTACCGGGAGAATAGGTGTTTGTGAACACAAGTGATGCAATTTATGCAAACTGACATATTTGAGAGCATCTTCGAGTCGCAATAGTTCAAAAATAATTTCTTAACCGGTTGAAAAATATAGGTGAATGTTTAGTAAACTGAAAAAATGTAGGTGATTGTTTAGTATACTGAAAAATGTATGCGATTGAAAGTATACTGATATATAGGGGATTGTTTAGTATAATGAAAAATGCAGGTGATTGTTTACTAAATTAATTGAAAAAAATATAGGCGTTTTTGTCTACTATGTTGAAAAATGTAGGTTATTGTCTCCTATACTGAAAATATATAGGGATTGTTTTCTATACTGAAAAAAGAGTAGGCGGTTGTCTACTATATTCAAAAATATAAGTGATTGTAAGTATACTATCAAAATATAGGGAATTGTTTAGTCTAATTATTTGCATGTAGTAATTGCTGGACACTTTTATACAACTACCACTATCGGCAAGGAAAGAAGACTGAATTTTAATGATTTCTTGTCTTGGAGTTGAAAATTTGATAACTATTTGCATAACGTAAATCAATGTGTATATTTTTTATTTATTACAAGGGATACCCCAGCGTGCTCCGCACGCCAACCTTGTAGGAACTTTCTATGCACATTATTATGTTATGTTTTCTTTATAATAAAGATGTAGGATTAATAATAACCTCAAAACTAAGATCGTTAATGTCCAAAATGAAATTATTTTATATTATAACATCAGTTATAATAAAGGTTAAAAACAGCAAGGCTCAGGTCTACATTTTAATAAAAACCTAACCTAAAATTTAGAAAAGTAAATAATGGCTTCAAAGTTTAAAATCAGCTGTTAATGTTAATTGGAAACGTAAGTTGGATCGTAAGTTGGATGGTAAGTTGGATCGTGAGTGGTGAAACGCATCCAACTTGCAGTCCAACTCGGTCGTCCTACAAATCGGACCGTGTATGGCTAGCTTAGTCCCACAACAATCAACATTTCAGAACATTCTACATCAGCTGGTAAATTAAACAGCTGGTGTGACGCTGAACACATGTTTAGTTTGCCCACTGCTGTGAATGTGCAAAAACGCACTTTATTAACTCTATTTTATACGTGACAAGATTTGTTTGTACATAACGATTAAACTCATAAACCACTATTCCATATATATAGGTCTTATCATTGATTGAGAAAGTGAAATTTTGACTTTCAGTGCATTTTTAGACCGGAATCTGAAGGGGCTTGAGTATGCATGGAAAGCCTGACGCAATTTTATTTCTGATTATTGTTATAGACACTATAGCGATCATGAAAAGCATGTTGCCCTCCAGCGTGGTCGACATCACCGGGGGGAGGGGTGGAATATGAGGGGCACCGTTTATTAAAACGCTTACAACTTGAGAACCGTTCAAGGTAGAACATTGAAAAAAACTACAATATACTCCATAAAATATAAGCTTTAAAAAAGGTTATTACTTTTATAGTGGTATAGTTGTTGGTTTATGAGTAAAGAGCATTTTTATTGGTAAATGAATAAAAATGGTGATTCAAATCAGCAAAACCAATAGTTTTGTACTAAGAAAATCACTAAATAGGTCAAATATAGACATTTAACTTATTAAAAGTGCTTTAATAAATTTAAGAAAGCATGTTGAACAGTTAATGCTACCGTAGAGGTGTTTTATACGTAGCACTAATATATACACAAGTGCTCCGCGCGTGTCACCGGCGACGAAAACCCACACATTTTATACCTTGTTCTAGTTTGTTTTAATGTTTAGTTAGAAGGACTGGTTTGAAAAAAAATCATTTAGTCCTTTTTTAACAGTAAATTTACCACAATTTAAAATGAAAATCATCTTCCTAAGGATAATACTTTTTGAGTTGCAGCCATTTAACCTTTAAAATTTCAAGCAAATTTTAAAATTTTCCAAAAAGTGTTAGTTTTTAGTTAGCATTTGTGTTTTTTCACCGCGAAACAAGGGGTTTTCAGTAAAACTGATAAGGATTAACTTTAAAGTAGAGAAATATAACTTTAATATATGACCGAAATGGGATTTCTAACATGAATAGCTTCTGAAATACGGCTGTTTGACTTTGAGTGCATTTTATGTCTAGCGATAGCTAAACAATGTTCGCAATTAAAGTATGGACGTATCGAATGTAGTCGAACGTATTGAATATGTTTATTTGCAATTTTTATTTTATTAAAACATTTTGCTATATTGTTTTCTCCGATGACTTGGTTTTTTTAATAGGTACGGAAAAATTAAAAAAATCTATTTTGTACATTAAAAAATAAACATATTTTGTCTCTTATAAAATTATTTTAAAATGTACTGTTTTGCAGATGTTTGATTGCAAATTTGAGATAAGTGCATAAAAACGTGTTGGGCCTCAACATACTGATACAAAGTTGTAGGCCTATAAACAATGCGCGTATCTACTGTACATAAATAAAAATGTTAACGTTCTTCACCGGTTGTGTTCGAATACACGTCGCGTTTTGTATACTTTTTAAAACATCTTATACTTAACAGCGCCATCTGTTGGACATAAAAAAAACTCAAATTATACTAAAAATTGGGAGCACCGTAATAAATAATAATTACATATGTTTAGTGACGGCAGATTAATCAGCTGTAATCTAATATTTTCAATAACAACTGATTTTAAAAATTGAAACAATTATTTGTATTTCTAACTCTTTAGGTTTGGTTTTTGTTTAAGTGTAGACCTGAGCCTTCCTGGTTCTTTTTAACCTTGTTCTGTTATACATTGTACGAAATAAGTTATTAATTATTTAATTACTAAACGGGGTTGGCGAGCGGAGTATCCCTTAGTATACAATATAAATTCATAATCTAATTTCTAAAGTTATCGTTAGTAAAAAAAAAAATAATAATAAAAAGTGGTCGATAGACGAAAACAAAGAGTTTCGGAACCTATTTTCCTATTTGTTTACAATAATTGAAGTACAATCTTAATAAATAAAATAATCATGTAGATTTAAAGAAAGTTTATACCTCTCAACAGTACACAAAATAATAGGCAAAATCCAAAATGAAAATGTTTGTTTAGACTAATGAAGCCGGGGGAGGAGGGGGGGGGTATCGTATTGTGCAAGTGAACCGAACGAAACTTTGTTTTCTCTTTACACTGCCATTGGTATAATTTTATTAATTGTTTGATATTTTTATTCATTTAATATTGCTACTTTTTAATAATAGTCTATTTATATATATTTCAGTCGTCTATTACATTCATGTAGGCCTACAACTGAAAGGAACATAATTAAAAATAAACGGTATCAGCTGACACAAACTTTCTCCCAACTTACTGTAGTCAAAATAATATTGTTTTTAATCATTTTATTTACTACGTTTTAGAACAAAACAAAAAAATAATATTCTACCTACGTCAATCGTATAAAAAAATTATTGTCCCAGGCGGGATTCGATCGCGCGACCTTTGAATTACTGGCCGTGCTCGCTACCGTGGTGTTACCCCGTGCGGCCGCTCCCGCGATGCTAGATTGACAACACAAACTTGTTTATTTTTAAACATTTCCCCATAATTATAAAACGCCGAAGTTTTGATAAAAGCAGGTGGTGTCATTTTGTTTGGCATCTTAAGCACTATAAATACTGAAAATTTGATCAAAATCGTTAGAGCCGTTTTAGAGAAATTTGCATTTTTGTCGTTTTTTATGGATTGGGTTTTTAGGGGTAAATTACCCTTAAAAATTCAAAATTCCAAAAAATGAAAAAACGCCTGGAGATATTAGGGTTTAGTACCTACATACCAAATTTCATGAAAATCGGACCAATAGTGTCCTCTCTGGTCGTGTATACATACAGACAGACTGACAGACATACACCACTCTAAAAACACTTTTTTATGTTCAGGGAGCACCAAAACAAAAAATTCCACTAAAAATATTTTTGGGTTCAGGGAGCACCAACACAGATAATTGCACTAAACAATTTTTTGGGGTTCTGGGAGCACCAAAACAGATAATTCAACTGAAAATTCAAATTCGAACATTTTTACGAAAACAATACTTTCTCCATATACTACGTATAGGGTGGATAAAGTAAAAACAATTCTTGCACGGTAAATTTGTCGTAAATACGATATTTAGTTGTTAACATAACCTCACCAACTGTAAACTATAGAAACTAAGTAAGTTTATAACCCGTCTCTGTACAGTTTTTCCTACCGCTTCAGTTCCGTTGACGTCATCTGCATCCACATGTGGTTACACTTCCTGTCTGAACTTCTCTGTCTACGACGGAATTCTGGTTGCTAAACTAACCTTATGTACATCTGCCATACACGCCTTCGCTACTGTTAGAAATAAGGAGCTCTTCCCATGTCAGGATCCAGACCTTATTACAGGGGAAGGCTCTACTATTCATTTCCAAAATAAAAACAATTCGACCACGCAGCTGGACCGCTAACGTGAGTTGAGCAAATTTCCAAAATTAAGTTTATACGCCTATGTTTTAGGGTTTCAACCAACAATTTGGGAAACTGGTCTACTCACGAAGGCGTTGAACAGCTGTCTGTGTGTACGCAATACATTAGTAGAATTTGTTTGCGCCTAGTGGCCTCGCGAGTTTGCACCGCTTGGCTTCGAACCGGGTATTTTACGTTTTGATCGATTTTGGGGGAACCAAGCGAGCTATAAGGTCGCGTAAAAAAACAAAATGTGCAGAATAACATTCTTCATTTATATTTATAGAAAAAACTCTAAAACCATTTCATTTTCGTAGTAAAAATCTCAAAAAATAGTTATTTCCTGTCAAAAAACATACTTCCGGTTGTTCGATTTTTTTTCGCTAACGAACTCGTCCGAGCGACATACACAACCAACGTGTGTACCAAATTTGAACCAAATCGGACTTAAAATGTGGCCGCTAGAGTGCGAACACATGTATACATATATATATGATTTTTAATGACACCCCAAAACGTGTTCTGGGGACCAAGATCGGAGCTCATTTGCTACTCCCGACCTTGGGTCTTACCATAAGGGCCACTGCAATAGCTCATTTTTCCTATGGAAATTCGCTAATAAGACTAGATGGACACGTAATAACAATTTTCTCTGCGTTTGTTTGATTTTTTTTAATAGGCTAATCTTATCTTCTAAAGCGAGAGATAATTGTCTGTCTGCTAAATGGATCTGGAATCTCCGTCTAAGGATTTTTGATTTTATATGGGGCTTTTGGCCACGAGAAATCGATTGGAAATGGTCACCAGTCTGGAAAAATTCGTTTTCTACGTCTTTTTATTAAATTAAAAAGTGAAATTTGTCCATTTTAAACAATACAAAGCACAGCTGATGCAAATGTTTTCAATGTCATTACAATAATCATCTGTTTTCTTTTAAACGAAGCACAGCTGATGCAAATGTTTTCAATGCCATTACAATAATCATCTGTTTTCTTTTTAATTGTATTTTATTAGAGGTAAGCCTAATGTTGTATCTATTTATAGTTACCATGGCAGCGAATACTTCTGCTAAATAAACATACCCTTTATTTAGTTGTTTAATGTTATAGGCCTAACCTAAACGATGTTCACGGAAATTTGCAATAATAGTTATTGACGTGAGCGAACTAGGCCCTAGGCCTAAATCGATATTGAAATATTAAACTTTAATTTAGGCCTGACTTATTTCTGAGGCATAGCGTTGAGATTATGGTTAATCCTTTAAACTGTATTTTTATTACAGGTAAGCCTTATGTTGTATATACCCTTTCCTTCTCTGTTTGAAGTTATTGTTTGTTAATGATGGATGTTGAATTTTATTATAATTACTTGTATTCCCGAAACGTCGTGTTTGATTATTTAACACACAAATGATGGCAAATGTCCGAACGAGTAATTATAATAAAAATATACCCTTTATTTAGTTGTTTAATGTTATAGGCCTAACCTCAAAACTCAATAATCTAATATTTATTATTGAAATCATAGCCCTGCTTATAATCGAGCTTTAGCTTGGTCTCCTGGTACTATGTCTTAATTGATGCACAATTTTAAAGAGTGTTTAATAATAACAATTATTGTTAGTCCACATTCCGAGTATTGATATGATAATTATTTAATACAGGACTTACCGTCTTCAGTAATCCTATTGATATAATTAAGTTTACCTTTTATCCGTCGTGTGACTTCGTTCAGCGTTATGTTTATGACGCGTTTCGAAACATATGTTTTATCATCAGATTTTAAACATTAAAATGTGAATATAACACCAAAACATTTAACTCACAAACAAAGCACTCAACTGTGACATGTATTCCGGGTAGAAGTCTACTTTGAATATTGAAGACTGTAAGTCCTATATTAAACAATTAATTGTTATAATAATATAATCTACTAGCTGACCGGTGCGAATACACTTACATGATTTAATACGTTTATTTATTTACGTTGGTTTATTGACCGAGCGTAAGCGAGGTCTCCGTTTTAACTCGACCGTTCGGCATTTCGTCTGTGTGTCTGTCTCACGATTACGGCCAAACGCCTTGACCGATTTTGATGATATTTTGCATGAATGTTCCTTATTCCTAAGCCGAGCCATGTACATATAAGGTTTTTTTCCATTTTTTATTTTTAACCCCTTAAATAAAATAAAAATGGCGGCCGGACCGTTTCTCTCAGTGTAAGCTTTTTTCCAAAGCTAGTTTGTGGCTTAACCGTAAGTCGAATTTAAAAACTAATAACATTTTGAAAGCAAATTAAATTTCAAACAAAATTTTATTCTTGATTTTTTCCCGTATCTCTAACGGTAAGCTCACAAAATGGCCGTAAACATCGAATTTGTTAAAAATTGTCCAAGTTTTTGTATTTAAACCATGTTTTTATACGTTTATTCTAAACCAATTCAAACGTGTTCCATAGCTTTTTTGTAGATAAAGGTTTAAAGAATTCATACATGCCAGTAAAACAAATTATTGAAGGAAAATTAAGAAAGTTATTAGCTCAAGAAAGAATCACTTTCAGTAACAAAAGGAAAATGTTTAACTTTAGGCCTACATAAAAAGTAGTAAAAATTATTGTAATGTTTTTCATAAATGTAAAAAAGATTCGTAATTTAGTTCTAAATAGAATTGTATAAAAATATTTATCAATTTCAAATTTATTATTTTGAAAACACCAGTTTTTATGTTCCTACTACAAGACTGCTAACAAAACTAGGCCTGTTTTGAATAGTAATTTAGGAATATATCATTTGCCCAAAAATTACATATTATTATAAGAAAGTGTAGAGGATAAATCAAAGAATTGAACTGTATACCTGTAAATTATCATTGTAAATTTCATAAAAGTATTTGACTTAGCTTTACTTGAATTACAAAATGAGATGAAACAAATGAAACATCGCGGCGATAAAGGACATACAAAAAATGACCGTAGGACACCGTGGGAAGTGTTGGTACATGGGTTGAGATCACTATCACGACGTTTTAACATCGTTTGTTTTCATTATTTCTAATATTGGAATATGATATGGAACTTAAGTTAAGTTATGATACATTGTTAAGTTTGAGTTATTTAAGTATGTAAATATTTAATTGTATGTTGTCCCTCTATAACGCGATATTTTTAGCTATCTTACGCATTATTAACCTAAATAAAACACAATTCCTCTAAAAGAAAATCTTTAGCAGTTAAAGCTCAAGAAAAGAAATAAAAACGAGAACTAGAAATCCCGGAATCGCGGGAATTGTAAATAATGTTTCACTGGCTAAACATTGTGCTTACTTCCTTACTGGCACACTATTTTTAACCTAAGCTCAAAACCACATTTGTTATTTCAACGAGCGAGGTCTACTGTTCACAGAACTACTCGTTAATAACAGTTTATAAAAATGTATAACGCTTTACGTTTATTTAATTTGATTTATTTGCTTGATAGATTACACTTGCATATAGGATGTAAACAATCTAAATAACAGCTGTCATGGTAGTTAAACAGATTGTTAATTGATATCGCCTTTCATAAGGAATCATATGAACTTTTATAGGAAATATTTTTAATCAATTTGTTTAGCAAAAATAATAATTTTAAGCCTTTTGTCTATTTTTCGTCAATAGTGTAGTGGGGAACATCAGCTTAAACACCTCTGAGAAATAACATATAAGAATAGTTTGTGCTATGAGTTTTACAATAAAATCTCAGCCATAAAATTGTCTTCCTACAATTTACAATTTTAGTTATTTTTCTTTCAAAGTCTAGATCAAGGCGGAATGTTTAAGTTTAAATCAAAAGATTTTTTCTAAAACCGATGATAATAATAGAAAGTGTGAGGAAAATTGGGAAATTCAAGTACTTTTGGAAAGACGTTATGAATTGGCTTGTATACGAAGTCGTGCACATATAATCGAAGACCTAATTTAAATTTATTTCCTCCAGAGTCTGCATACTTTTTTTAATTGACCACGAAATTGCTTGAAAACTTCTTGTGTCTGTGCATTTTGAGAAATAAGTATCTGTACGAAAATTTCGCACATTTGTCATCTATACATATAAATCAAATGTAAGGGTCTGTGCATGGTTTCAAAATATAAGGTGTTTTTAAAATCATGTGGTAATGTGGTTATTCACACATTAAAAAAAACCTAGCCACAAATTTATACATTTTTTGTCTGCCCTGTTTGTTTGGCCGGGCTAATCTCCGGAATGGCTGAACCGATTTTGACGAAACTTTCATTAACGTGTAGAGGACTTGTCAGAGAATATTTTAGGCTATTTTTCATTTCGAAAATATTTTAAATTCCTGTTAAAAATGTTAAAATTATGGACAAAATTAGGGATTTTGTGGACAAATTTTGATGATAACGCATGTCTATTTCGATCTATGTTTTACAATATGTACAGGTCACAGCCCAAACCCCCCCCCCTCCCCCACCAACTTAGGTTCAAGTGCCTGTGCCCTAACCAACCATTTCTATGAAAGTTGCTATTAACAAATTGAAAAAATGTAAAAATTATGAACAAAATTAGGGATTTTGTGGTTTGCATTGGCATCACCATATGTCAACGAAGGGTGCAGAGTCCCTAGTTTTAAAATAAACTTTACACAATAATGAGAATAATGTATAATGAACTATGTTTTATTCCCTTCCATTGTTTGATACTCAATGTAAGGTTGTATTACTTACAACTGTAAGAAGATATAGCAATCGAAGTTGCTAAGTAAATAATGTAGATAAAACTAAATACATAGATGAATACTAAATGTTTATAATATTACAACAGTGCAGTACTTCATCAAACAGTTTCGAAATAAATCTAACTAGCTAACCCGTGCGAAGCATTCGCATTCTAACTTACTTAAATCCCACTTAATTAAAGTACACACCGTATATTTAGTATAGTGCGTATTTAGTGCGTCAATGTAAATAGCAATATAGTGGCGTAACGGCAGCTCTCCAGCTGGGTATTGTTATCATCAGTGTTGCCAACGCCAAGAAAATATCCCTGCAACTTACTTGATCTTACATCACTGTTATTTTCGGATTCTTTATTTTCTTTTTTTCTTTTTTCGTATCATTGTATTTTTTATATTTTTCCGGTGTATCGGTTAAGGAAAGCTTTAAAATGATCCCTCATTCATGTAATTTGATTATGTATTAAGGAAGTTATGGCGTACCGACAAAAAATTGCCTTCAGAAATAATATATGTGACTAGCTGACCCGTGTGAAGCATTCGCATTCTAACTTACTAACAGTGTTTCATTAATTTAAATCCATGTTAAAGAGAAATAATTTTGTTATTGTTATTATATATTTTTAAACAACTTACCAACTTGCAGAAGATAAAGAACAATAAATAGGAGTATCCACAATGCTGTTTATAATAACGCTTACAATTAATTGAAAATAGCAATGTAGTGGGTAACGGCAGCTCTCCAGCTGGGTATTGTTATCATCAGTGTTGCCAACACCAGGAAAATATCCCCACAACTTACTTGATCTTACATCACTGTTACTGTCGGATTCTTTATTTGTTTTTTTTTTCCGTATAATTGTATTTTGTATATTTTTCCGGTGTAGCGGTTAAGGAAAGCTTTAAAACGATGCCTCATTCATGTAATTTGATGATGTATTAAGAAAGTTATGGCGTACCGACAAAAAAATGGCCTAGGGAAATAATATATGTGATTATATAACATTTTTATCGAGATAAAAAATAAATAAATAATAATACCAAATTTATATTGATCAGAATAAATATGAAATCGTGTGCTTTTTCTGTAGGTAACCGGAGCTGACTTGCCTGATGTCCCCTTGAATGTAACGCCATAGAACAATACAATTCTAATTTATGTTTTACTTGTAGTTAACATTTGTAATTGCATAACTTATATTATTTCGTACTTTTTTTTAATTACATTTCATTTTAAAATGCAAATTACGACAGAGTATATTTGCAGTACTAATAACAGGTTGATTATATTTTTTATATTTTCTTTTGAGGAGAAGGCGCCCTCCTCCGGAAAAGAAAAGTGTTAAACTGTGTTTCAAAAGTTTTATACGTTTAAGCTTCCGTACATTTGTATTACGTGCCTTAATTAATTGTATTTAAACATTACATTTATAAACTATTTACATGTAGGCTATAAAATAAGGTTTAAATCTATTTTTACTGTTCCTACTATGTACGGCGGTGATTTTGTAAACTAAATGTATTGTGTCGTATTTAAGTATATGCAATATGTATGTATGTAAACATATGACCCCGTGGCTACATTGCAATAATGAAATAACATATTTCTCAAATCCTTGATATCTTCGACAGTCCGTACCGCCCAAAAGACAACGCCTAAACAATTTTAAAACTATATTTTGATTGGATAAATAGTTTTTTAGTTAATTATTTACAAAGGACTACTAAATTATCAAAGTACAAACTGCCACCTAATCCTAATAATTTTTTTTATGCCTTTTAATAAAAATAATTTCTTGTTAGGTAACACTAGAAAAATAAAATTCAGTACATCTTCATAGGGCTAAATAATATACTGTTTGGTGTACCGACCAACTTAGACCGCGCCCCCGAAATGGAAAATGTGTTTGACCCCTAACGATTAATACCTCATTTTATAGGTCTTGATAAGAGAACAAGAACAACGGAAATTAGATGTCTCTACATAACCTGTTAACATTTTACTTAGGGTTAACATTTTTAGGGTGTAACTTTTGATGTCGGATTTGCGATATTGTGTTCTACAACTCAGAATATGCTCTTATTTAAGATTTTCACTAGGGGCTCTGCCCCTGGACGCTTCGCGTCCCAACCCCGCCTCGGCTTTCGGCCTCAGATGGCTGCTTCGCTTCGCTCGCAGTTGGAAAATTCGCTAAAGAATCTCGTTAATCTTTGGCTCGTTTGTACGTAGGTTTGTAAAATTATGAAACCAGGCTTAAATATATTAACAGTAATTACAAGATTAATTATAACCTCCAATACATGCTTTAGAAACGTGAGAGTCTTTCATTACGATTTTAGTCCTAGTTCTACTATCTTCTGTCAACTAAAGTTTTGAAACCAGGCCTAAATATACAGTAGTAAACATAACCTCAATACTATGTTTCAGAAATGAGCCAGGCCTATATTACAAAATTGACTGTTATAATTTATCCATCTTTGCCAAGTTTACCTTTCTTTTGACAAAATAAATTGTTAAATCAGGCCCAATTTATTCTAATTCCAACGTGCTAAACCAGTATAAATTATCTTGTTTTTTTAAAGTTATTAAAAACTATCCAATGAACAGCTGATTTTGGATAATACTCAATCTCATGGCTTGTTTTTAAACAGCTGTTTTGATTGCTTTATTTACTATTTTGTTGTTATTTTGTAACCAACATGGCAACCCATAACACCCTATGTTAAAATTGTTCATCCTTTATATTAGATTTTCTCAAAAAATTGCGTTTTTACACGAAATACAACTATATGGGTGTATTTAAAAATCAAAACTACACCTAAATA
Organism: Philaenus spumarius; assembly: GCA_018207615.1. NCBI lineage: Eukaryota > Metazoa > Arthropoda > Insecta > Hemiptera > Aphrophoridae > Philaenus > Philaenus spumarius. The sequence continues at coordinate 140,016 of JAGFPH010001753.1, read as the reverse complement.
CAAAATTTCTTAAAATTCGTTAGAGCTGTTTTCGAGATCCACGACAGATACAAAGATAGATACAAGAATTGCTCATTTAAAGTAATAGGATTCGTGTTCAAACACTTTTTGGTGCCAAGTTTCATAGCTCCATATTTAATGGTTTGAACAGATATTAAGAGTCTGTTTGGTGTTTTACAACTTTCGTTTGGGCTAGTCAGTCATGGTCAAGTGATTTTTATTCCTGTATTTCCTTGAAATCTACTTATAGCCCAGTCGGTATAGGTTACAACTACCAGTAATTTGCAATACGGCTGAATTTTTTTTATAAGTACATTAAAGTATGTAGATTAACATAAAAAAAGTTTACCAGTCTATCGATTTCCCAAAGTCGAAAAAAAATCGATTATCATTTTTTTTTTCGATTGTCCTTAATATTTGGAGCTGGGATGAAGATAGAGGAAAATAAAAATACCACCGTGTAGGGGAGGTATTTTTCAACAAAAAAGGGCATATGTATTTATTTCGTCCGAGCAATGGTTTGTCTGGAAAAAATTCGATAATGCAGGTATGTATTTTGCATCAGGGGAAATCACTAAAAGGGGACATCTTAAGTTGGTGTACTCAACTTGTAAAACAAATTTGATATTGATATTCCAAAAATTGACGAAACTGGAATAGATTGAAATTAGTTCGTGAGTCCGGTACTAGTAAAATCGATAATCGAAATCAACTCCTAGATCGGGTAATTTTCAAGATAACTAGCTGAGACTCAGCATAAATGTTTAAAATATATATTTTAACTCCTATGTCAAGTTTCAATTCGATATATTAAAATTCGGCCAATTTAGAATGAGCCAACGCTTCATATATGAATAAGATGTCCCCTTTTAGTGATTTCCCCTGCTGCAAAATACATACCTGCATTATCGAATTTTTTCCAGACAAACCATTGCTCGGACGAAATAAATACATATGACCTTTTTTGTTGAAAAATACCTCCCCTACACGGTGGTATTTTTATTTTCCTCTATCTTCATCCCAGCTCGAAATATTAAGGATAATCGAAGGAAAAAAATGATAATCGATTTTTTTTTCGACTTTGGGAAATCGATAGTCTGGTAAAAAAATTTTATGTTAATCTACATACTTTAATGTACTTTTAAAAAAAATCAGCCGTATTGCAAATTACTGGTACTTTTGGTCTAAATTGACCTTTACAGACTGGCCTATTACAAATGTGGATACACGTGCAAAAATGAAGGACTAACATAATAAAATAGGATGACACTAAAAAATGTATACTGTCAAGGAGTTGATTGACGGCAGTGAAGGAGAAAGCGATATGTTCTAATGAACCATATGGCTTATTACCCTTTATCTGCTGTTCGGAGAGATCCAATGCGGGTATTAGTCGCGTATAGCTTTCATCAGGACATTAACTAATTTGCCGCTCCGACATCTATCCCAGTGTTGTTCCACTTTCCCGTAGGCCTTGACTCGTATTACTGCCACTATCAAATGTAACTAGTTATAAAACAGGTGAAGTTATTGTATTAGTCTCATGAAACCATCTTCCAAAGACAATATTGCCTCAGAATTATTAGAATTAGATCGATAGATAGATATTTTTATTTTCCATGTGTAACATACATACATAACTTTATAACATTGTATTTACAGCCAAAAAACAAAACAAAAAAATAATTGTAATTCTTCTACATAACTTAACACATGGAAAATTAGGTAATCCTTAGGATAAGCCTGCTTAGGATTTACCATTTTTTTTTATCACTTGAGTTAGAAGAAAAAAGGAAAGAATAAAATCTTTGCGAGGTGCCCTTTACACTTAGCACTTAACAAGTAATTATTTTAATTTTTAAATACAAATTTTAATTTTAATTCTAAAGGGTGTAATCAATAATAACAAAAATACAAATAATAATAAGCCTCCTTGCTAAAAACAATATTAATAAATGACTCTAAACTTAATCTAAACTTAATCAATCCTATGATATACTTATAGTTCTATTTACAATCTTCTTAAACAAAATACATAATTTCCATACAAACAATATAACAGCCACTTTTATTTTAAAAGATACCGTACTCAATATCATTTATATTAAACAGCCATTATCTTACTGATTTTGAAAACTTAACAAATGTACTAATTTACTAAAGTACTAAATGTACTAATGTACTAAATTTACTAAATGTACTAATGTACTAATTAATAACGGACAGAATTTATCTCCAAAAACTTATCCGTCATTTTAAATAATATGTTTGAAAAGTTGTTAAAAGTCAAAATGTAAACTAATTTTACCTTGTATCTGTCGTGTGATTTCGTTCAGCGTTTATCTATGTCGCGTTTCGAAACATCTGTTTCATCATCTGATATTAAAACGTTCACATTACATATAAATCAAAAACATTTAACTGACATGACACACGTGACACACGTGACATGTAATTGGGTCGATCGACTACTGACTAAATTAAGTGTTCATTTGATTAGAGTCAGAGATCATTATCGCCGAATCGTACAATATGTTGGAATGAAACTGTAAGCAATTGCTTGTTGTTATGTTTAAAGGCTTTGTATATCTCGAATTCCTCTATAGCGTTCATATATCTATATATATAACGCAAAAATGAATGGGTTCAAAGTTTGTATTAACATATCGGTAAATTGAAGATCGGTGTCAATTAAATGGCGAACGTTATGTGATGTCTATGTTTTTTTTTTTTTTTTTTTTTGTAAATGTTCCTTAAAACGTTTTAAGAACGGCCTTCCAGTTTGGTCTATGTATAGAATTTATCACAATTAATTGATTGATTTCGTATAACCCAGTTTTTCCTCAACCGGTCTAAGAGCTTTTGCGGCGGAGAATTGTCTGTACACCGTTGTTGGTGCGGAAAGCCACAGTTATGTTTAATTTACGGAGAATGTTGCCTTTCTCTGTGGATACATATTTAGTTTTTGTTCTGTCCATCTGCGTGTTGTTTGTATGTTTTTTTACCAAACTGTCGACCATTTACCACTTGTATCCATTGGCTACACTCTTTCTGGAAATCGTCGACTTCAAGAGGACGGTGAATGAGACCGCTGCCATTTTTTGGTTAACGAGGTGGTGTGAATCGGCGTGATTGTGCAGTCTGTGGTTGTAGGCTTCCTAAATTGTATATTTTGTCCTTATCTTTTAAATAAGTATATGTCCAGAAAATTTAACCTATTGCCTATTTCAAGTTCAAGGGTAAATTGTATATATATTATTTATTTTCTGTCAAATGTAGTCTGTATTTGTACTTTACCTTTTATGTGGCTACATGTTTCACTGTCACAGGCAGCATCATCCTAGAAAATGTGACGTGTACGAAAATAAATGTTACCGTAAGTGTTGCTTATGTATAAGTGTTTGAGTGGACATAGATAGCTGGCCTGATGATGCTGCCTGTGGCAGTGAAACATGTAGACAGACTACATTTGACAGAAAATAAATAATATATATAAAACATATGTAGTTCTAAGGCTATCAGCAATGAATATGTAAATTGTATGTTACGGTTTATGTTGTTCATTTAATTCTTTAATTGTTCTATTTGTCTTCATGTCCCAGCGTACAATAGTTTCATTCCACTTGAAGTCGACGATTTCCAGGAAGAGTTGATGAATGAAATGTTTGTGTGTTGTATGTAAAATGTGACCGTTTTAATGTTTTAATATCTGATGATGAAACATGTTTCGAAAAGCGTCATATGCATACGTTGAACGAAGTCACACGACGGATACAAGGTAAAATTGGTTATGCCTATTTGTGACTTGGATACTTATAACAATGAGTTTAAAATGTAGGAACAGTTCGCTGTTACCAACTTTTCAGTCTGAGCGAAGTGATGGAAAATTTAGTATTTAATGTTGGGAGAATTTAGAATACAATAGTTGTTAGTACTTAGTGTGATGATAATAGTTTGGCAGCCACTGCAAATTTGACAATTTGGCACATAAAAAAAAATTTTAATGTCGAACCTCCACAACCTGTCGAGAAATGTACAACCTCTCCGAATTTCAAACTACTTTGAATGCACTTATATTTTCACTAGCTCAGGTGTACGTAATTATTATAACATCACTATTGCAGTCGCAATATGAATTATTTCAATAAAAAATAACTAAACTGAATTAGAAACAATTGTTTAAAATAATCAATATAAGTTCTATCAATATTGGTGTTCCTACAATTCCTGATCTTTACAGATAATTTTGTAAACAAAGAGAAACAAGCAAAAACAATGCAAAGGTACTTTAAGTTTTGTTGCCTTCAAATTAAGCAATGCAGCTAAATCCGTGGATGTAGTGTAAAACTCTTCCTATTGTAGTCATAACCTAAACAACTCTGCAAAGGAAATTATAATTAATTATGGTGTTTGGTTTTATTTCATTTGTAATTAGTTTAGCACGAAGTAGGATCATAGCGGACAATTAGTTTACAATACGCGAAGTCTTAACAAGCTGTAGTCCGTCATTGATTTCATTACATACCCTATAATTATTATATAGGCCTACCTAGTTAACTATTATGTGGCTAGTCTATTATTGTTGACCATTAGTAGGTCTAGAGTGTGTATTTCCTTAACCGTTTTACAACTGCAAAGTGCACAGGTTCCCAATTAGAACAACGTCAATAAAGAAACTCCTCTAATGCTGTTGTTCTTAACAAATCCACCTCCTTTAGCTATCGTTTTTATATTATGACTAGCTGACCCGTACGGCGTTGCCCGTGGTGGTTGGTATTTTCAGTCTTTTTAACTTAATTGTATTCTTTTTAAGTGTTCAGTCAGTGAGTGGTATTTGGCTTTTATATATATAGATCTTAAATAATAAAAGCACTATTGTCATAATAATAAAAGATCTGAAATTATGATTTTAGTAACTTTGATCCCCCCAAACCCCTCCTAAAATTTCGAAATTTTTCATACCATTTCTTAGTGAGCACCTATGGCCCTAGAGGAAGCTACATACCAAATTTCATTCCAATCCGTTCAGTAGTTTTGAAGAAATCGTGATTTAATAACTTTGATCCCCAAACCCCCCTAAAATTTCGAATTTTTTC
>JAGFPH010001753.1:93094-121109 GCA_018207615.1 Philaenus spumarius | reverse complement strand
AAAATTGATAGGAAACTCCCGATAAATGATTTTTTCATTATAAATGTCAGGTTTTTGCGCGATTACTCCCACTCATAAGCCAGTGTGCACTTTTTGAGCTATATTGTTCGAAAGGTAATTAAATTTACTACAATTCTGTGCAAAAGTAATTCAGGTACAGACCCCGGAACAAGGAACAAAATTGATAGGAAACTCCCGATAAATGATTTTTTAATTATACATGTCAGGTTTTTGCACAATTTCTCCCACTCATAAGACCGTTTGGAATTTTTGAGCTATATCGTTCGAAAGATAATTAAATTTACTACAATCCTGTGCAAAGGTATTTCAGGTACAGTCCCCTGAACAAATAACAAAATTGATAGAAAGCTCCCGATAAATGATTTTTTCATTATAAATGTCAGGTGTTTGCGCGATTACTCCTACTCATAAGCCAGTGTGCACTTTTTGAGCTATATCGTTCGAAAGGTAATTCAATTTACTACAATCCTGTGTAAAAGTAATTCAGGTACAGTCCCCGGAACAAAAAACAAAATTGATAGGAAACTCCCGATAAATGATTTTTTAATTATACATGTCAGGTTTTTGCAGAATTACTCCCACTCATAAACCCAAGTGCAATTTGTGAGCTATATCATTCGAAAGACAATTAAATTTACTACAATCCTGTGCAAAGATATATTTAGAACAATTTCCGCAACAAGGAACAAAATGCATAGGAATCTCTCATTATAAAATACTAGTTATTCCCTGATAAGAAAATTCGGCTATAGTAATGCGGCAGTGCTGCTTACGAGTTTTTTTTTAATTTTAAACAAAGGAGTAGAATCAATCATAATCTAAGGTTAGATAATAAATAATATTAAATGTGTATAGATCAAATTATTAAGTTTATTAAATAATAAGAGTTCTAAGATTAAAAAGACCCAGGATAACAAAGCTTGTAGTTAATAAATTGCTGTACTTTAAATTTCATCAAAAATACAATATGGTATATCGGTTTAACGAAATCGGTATCCCTGTACGAATTACCTATACAATGCCAAAGTAAAAATAAAGAAAATAATCAAGCCTGAACCTAAAAATTAGAATCATTACTTATGTTCCATAAATGTCCTTAAAGTTGACATTGTAAATTACAGGATACTGCTAAAGGGATTTTATTGGGGAACTTCTATACTTTGATATCCCATCAGAAGCCTCAATATTTGTGGTATGCGGTCTGTTAAGACACTCTGATTGTTATTAAAATCACCAGCGAATAAAACACTTTTTTTAATGTCATATTAAATCAAGAAAAACTAAACATACAACAGCAAAGAGATTCAAGAAATAAAATTTAAAAGTGTATTAATTCAAAATTTAGTTTAGAAATTGCAAACAACTTAATTTAAAAATGATTGTACCTGTGGAACAGCCCCTTTATAAAGGGATTGTGACCCTAGGGGTAAGTTTTATCTAAAATAAGATGATTCTTTATCTCGTCAATGCCTTCATTATCACTTGTCAGACTTATAGATCTCCAGATTTAACTGTTTTTAGCTGAGTTTGAAATTGCATTTGGCTTATGAAACATCCACTATGCAAATATTTTCTGACCTTTGGATAAAGGTTTCCTAAATTATAATTTTTTTTTATGAGAATCGAGACCTTTATTTCAAGTATATGTCTACACTTCATAAATGACAGAATTGTAGATTTCCAGAATTACTAGTTGTTAGAAAAAGTAGTACAAATTTAATGATACAGATATTAAGAATCAGTTGCCTATAAAATGAGAAAAAGAACATTCACCAATTCCCCTTGTTTGATTGAATTGTCAACTAATCGTGTAAGCCTTGAAGACAAGTTGCGAAGAAGTGCGGATACTTTCTCCAGTCTAGATGGCAGAGGCCTGACACAGCCTCCAGCCCTGGACCATCATCACCGGTTAATGAACACTCATCGTTAATTCTTACCCTTCAATTAATTCTTCTATAAATGCTATCCCCAAACTGCTTTCACTCGTGTCCCAAACTACTTTCTTTCCTTTAGCATGAGCTTTAAAGATCAATAACTGCTTCTTTGGATAATGCTAATGAATATGTTGTAATCTGTGCTTTCTTATCACAGATGCGCTGTGAGAAAGTTGGGTGACGAGCAAAAAACTTTTTTCACAAATGTAACAGTTTCAAACAACACGTTTACTGTGCGGCCAGATTTTAAATAAATTTATCAATATCTGTGATGATGTTTTGTTTACAACTTTCTCTGGTATTTTTCTAAAATTGCTGAAATGATAATGCCTTAAATGAAATAATACGTGCAGAATACGTCTAAGTAGTGATATTAAATTAACCCCCTGTTCGTGGGAGGTAGATTTCATTTTACCACTATTGTTGCTATTTTAAACATTTTGCACTTTTTACTGATGAAGACACATCACTTCATGAACCAATCATCTGCCCTGTACGGACTATGGCATAGTGGTACAGTAGGCCTACCTCATATTTAAGAGTTAGTTTTTTAATAGCAATAATAGACCCTACGTGATTTTTATGCGTTTACAAAAGTAAAATAATGGGAAAATGTCCATTTATATTCCATATGCAAGGTGTAAGCTTGTATATTACTTAGTTGTTGTGCTTTTGATTTCGTTTTGTATGTAACAGATAAATTTAATACAGTTCAATATAATATGTACGTATATACTGTTTAATTTTCGCTCTTCAAATAAGTTGAATCTGTTATTTTTTAAGACAAAAAGCACTAAATAGTCAAACTAAACGTAGTCATTCGGCTGATCATCTTCACGCTCTTCAAATTGTAGAAACAGTTGTAACTGTTCTTTACTTCAAGAATCAACAGTAGGCCTAATATTTAATAGGTGGTACTATACAGGGTGATTTTTAAGTATGGAAACGGCTTTATATTGCGTAACTGAGACGTACTTGGCGGAAGAAGCTTTATGCGGATCTGCGTAGTTTGAAAAATCTAACATTTTGGTGGTTCTGCAATTTTTGTACGCCATCTTGGATCCGCCATACTGGATTCAACTTTTTATTTTTAAGTGGGGTGGAGATCGTGTAACACGTCATTTCAATGTGAAATTTCAAGAAAAAAACACCGTTTTTCAATAGATGCCTTCGTTTTTGAGTTATAAGCATTCAAAGATGCAATTTTGGGAAAATTGTGTTAGCAACAATAAAGTAGTGTGCATTTCTATATAGTTAATTACTCTATGACGAAAAATATAGAACGTTTCGAATCTGTGACATAGTATCCATAGCATACGTACCGTAGTGGATTGTCCAATTAAATACAAAGTTTGTTTATTTTGGTTTGCGTTTTATTTATTATAATTACTAGTAAATCCCCGTGAAACATCACAGGCGGATTAATTAGATACACATCAGAAATACCGTACATCATTTTAGGCTGCACAAAATACTATTTAAACAACACGCTTTACCTAGGCCTACCTAACTATGCAGACGGGGATTTTTAACTCGGTAAATGTGTAGGCCTACAATTATAAGGACTATAAAACTGTAGGAATATTTGTTAAGATTTTGTGTTTATGTATATTATTATATATATTTAAAGAAAGATAAAAATATTACTTTTAATTGCCTTTTATTTCATATTGATAGATCAAATGATTTAGAAGCTGTTATTAATATTATAGGCTATATTATTGATTGAAGTTGTAAACATAACACTTAAGTATAATCTATACTAGGTTTTGTTTGCGTATTACAGATGGTGGGTGAAATCAGCTGTTATATTATTAAGTTAAACGAATAGGTATTTCTTATTTAAATTTGTATAAACTAATATTTTGATGATAAAAGGTTGTATTTATATAGGCCTACAGTTTATAACCTCAAAGCAAATATTATAACGTTTAATTATAACATACATTAGTTCTATAACTCATATTTATAAAAATCGACTTCACAAGAAATTATAACGATTGAAGTTGCGAACATAACCTCAAACTATAATATACACTGGGTTTACAGATGATCGGTGAAATCAGCTGTTATATTAAATGTTACTCCAAGTACGCTCGTACACTCGCTTTTATAGGAGTTGATTATGAATAAATGAATTATATGAAATTTTGCCCTCTAATATTATAAAGTTCACAAAAACCCATTTTTGTATTTTTAATTTTTGAATACAAATATGACATTTTTTGGAAATAGCTCACTTTTCCCCAAAAAATAGTTCGTTTTTCGAAAGAGAAAACTTGTTTGCTACATTTTGCATATTTTGGATTTATCAAATTTATTTTTGTATTTAGCAAAAGCCCTAATTTTGGGAACTTCCAACAAAACAAATTTCCTGTTTGGTACTCAAAAACCAAATGGAGGCAAATTTTCTAAATATTTTATCTACAATATGTGTGATACATTCTTTAGGCCTATATGTTTAAATGATAACACATCATACGCAAGTACAGCAAGTACAGTAGTAAAAAAGACCCTTGCAACTGAGGTGTTTCGCATACCAGATGGAGAATTAACATTTGAAAATGTAAAGACATTTTATTTTTTAAACACCCTGTCGTTTGTAAACCTCTCTCTCTCTCTGACAATCTGTATCTGTAATAATATCCATAGCAACACACTGAGCTGTTGAGTACAATATTATATACTTTGATATTTCGATGTGTCGCTGGAAGTCACTCCTGTAAACAATGAATAAAGTCTGCAGTTTTGAAAACCCTTAAAACTATATTTTATAAACAAAATGCTTAATGTGTCATAAATCACAGACATGTTCGTATGAATACATCTTATCTTACTTATTTACTGTAATTCAACATATCCTTAAACGATAGGTGACCAAATATTGATCCCATTTCTGGAGATTTACCTGGCCGATTTCCGTGTGGTTTGTTTTATATTTAATTTTAAAAAATGATGTAATTACTATAAAAAAATTATGAAATATAATTTTTATTTCATCAGTATATTTATAAGGGCTCTTTTTTCTTTAGGTTTCACTTATTTCTGGGCATCTACTGGGCTGATTTTCGTGCGGTTTGGTATAAATGAAAGAAAATCATTATAATAAAAAAAACAAAATAGTAAATTTCGTATTTATTTCAACGTTGTATGTAGGCCTATTTATAATGGCACTTTTTGGATATTTTTGGGGGTTTTAGTTTACAACCCCATTGATGCCTATTTCTGGATATCAACTCGGCCGATTTTAATGCGGTTTGTTTTAAAATGAAACAAAATGTTGTAATTATTATCAAAAAATTATTAAATATAATTTTTATTCCATCGTTATATTTACGGGGGAACTTTTTGAGGCTTTTTGGTTTTAGGTTACAACTCTATCGATACCTATTTCTGGAGATTCATTTTGCCCTAGGACGTTTTTTTACTACAGTAACCCATCTGAAGCCATCTCGGGAGCCTTGTTTACCTAGTTTGATAATTAATCACTAATCACCCAAAATATAGAATCTGAGAGATTTAATAATCGATTAAAATGATTGGTGCTATTATCATAAATAATATTAAGTTTCCTAATACTGTGAAGAATAAAAATGATAAAGAATACTGATGATGTTAAAGGTAGACCTGTAGGATCAATTCCTCTAAATTTTAAACAACAATAACCTATCGTCATTTTGCCATGGGTGTTTATAGCTATCATTGTTAAAAAATGAAAAACAGAAATACGAGTAAACCTATATTTAAAAAAAAAGTATAATTACAAATAAATGTATTATTGTACTTAAAGTAAGGAAATACAATTTGTAATGACAGGTTATGAAATTATACACAGATAACATTAGTTTATCTATGATTCATTTATTCTAAAACCAGGTTTTGATTAGATAAGGCCACGTCAGCCAGACGGTACTTAATCTAACCACTAATATAAACCCTGGTTACCTACAACATTTACACTTATCATTCCACGAAAATAAAACGCAAATTGAAATATTTACACAACAAAACATTTCGGCTGGCATTCAAAGTGAGTTGAACAAAAGTTCGCTAGATAGCGTGACGGTCGGTTCTGCTTCGCAGCTTGAACTGTCGCCTGTCTCTCATCAGTGTATGAACTTCACGCGTCGTGTTTTGACAGAGATTGTGATGTTTTGTGCTAACCTTTTGATAATTATGTAGAAAGTGTTTACAGTTTTATAAAATATTTTTGGTGAAACGTACTATACTGTAAGGTTATCAGCATGTTTTAGTTTAATGTTAGTTTTTCTAATTTAGGAAATTCGGATTTTCATTCACTTCAGGAAATTAACTTTTTATTAGTTTCGGTTGTTTTATTGTACATTTCAAAATTCAAGTTTGTTTAACTTGAAACACCAATGCCTTTTAAATTGTTTAATATTTCTTCAACAATCATTTATAAAATAGTTTTACACTAAGCTCTATGATAATGTTGATGGTTTATGATGAGATTGAATAAGGACTAGTTGTCCATGTGGATGGATTTATTTATGAATTCTCCTGCCCTAATAGTTTATTAAATATATTTTAATAGTTGTACGACATATTAGAACAGTAGAAAGGATTATAAAATCAAATGCTATCAAATCATTTTAATTCTGACTCTAGCTTTACATTCAAGGGGGTTTTCCAAACTAATAAATAGAATATAGACACCATCTTACTTTATTTGAAATAGGAATTAGTTTAAAGATAAAAAATAACACAATACTGTATAGGCCTATTTATTGAAGGTATTCCCACTAAACAAAACATACTAACCTAAAAGATAACATAATATTTGTCTTAGTGATACTGCTTCATTGTTTACTACAACGAACTTAACATGTTGATGAAAAATTGCTCATTTAAAATATGCATAAGGCCGTAATAAATGGTTTACATTTCTTAGATGGTTTACATAGATTACTTTTGCCGTAACAAGTCCAAACCATACCGTATAGAACGCATGCCTTTACTTTAGTAGTTTGTTAGTTTAGAGCTTCCACCAATAAACTATTTGTCAGCAGACGTGACTCCAGAATAATTTTACCAAGCCTGTGACAAAAACACCGCGGGACACAGCTAAAGAAGCGTCACGGTTTCCAAACTTAACCGAAGCAAGAAGGGTTTTTTGTTTGCTCTTTTCGATAGGCCTACCTGATCATGTATTTATACGTTTTCAACAGTCGACCTTATCAAAAACTTCAGCGGATTGTACATTCGAAACAAAAACAGGCTTTGAGTATAATGTAAACAAATTAATGTACTTTATAGATATACAAGTACATGACCGTGCACAGCTATTAAAAAAGTAGTTTTCTTGCTAAATGTTTCTGCGGGAATGAAAGACAAATTGCTGGGAATGTATAAATATAATTGTTTTTGCCTGGGTACCTACAATAACATCAAGCTCTGTCAAGGGAGAAAATTCTTAGCTTAGATTAACTGAAATAGGCCCTAAATCGTTTCATATTACAATTTATAAAAAACCACATAATACATAAAAACAAACTTTTCAAAGGTATTCAAATTTAGACAAAAATCAGCTAAACGTAGCCTATAGCCCAGTCGGTATAGGTTAAAACAACCAGTAATTTGCAATACGGCTGATTTTTTTTTTATAAGTACCTTAAAGTATGCAGATTAACATGAAAAAAAGTTTACCAGTCTATCGATTTCCCAAAGTCGAAAAAAAAATCGATTTCATTTTTTTTCGATTATCCTTAATATTTCGAGCTGGGATGAAGATAGAGAAAAATAAAAAATACCACCATGTAGGGGAGGTATTTTTCAACAAAAAAGGGCATATGCATTTATTTCGTCCGAGCAATGGTTTGTCTGGAAAAAATTCTATAATGCATGTATGTATTTTGCAGCAGGGGAAATCACTAAAAGTTTAAGTCTCATTCATATATGAAGCGTTGAATCATTCTAAATTGGCCGAATTTTAATATATCGAATTGAAACTTGACATAGGAATTAAAATATATATTTTAAACATTTATGCTGAGTCTCAGCTTGTTATCTTGAAAATTACCCGATCTAGAGCCACTTGACTTATGAATGGGTTTCTCGATTTTAGGAGTACCGGACCCACCAATTCAGTTTAAACAGCTCCAGTTTAAAAAAATTTCAAAATATCAACCTGAAAGTTTTTTTACAAGTTAAATATATAGATTCAAACAAGATCAAGGAGTATAAACCTTTTTTATTATTTACTTTTCAAAGCACAAGTAACTTAAAAAAGTATAATTTTAGACCTTTTTAGATTTTTCATCAAAACGCTTGAGTTAATCGGCTGCAGATTAGTCGATTTTTTAAATATAGTTTTTAAAATAAGTATAGCAAAAAACAATAATTGTGTTTTTAACTTATGTACCAATTTTTAAATCGATATGTTAAAAATGTCGAATATGGAGTCGTTGAATCCAAATGTATTATAGTTAAAACGAGATAGGTAAAACAGAAGACTATTTTCAAGCGCCTTCTTTTTTAAAAATAGCATGAAAAAATCGTTCATACTTACTAAGAATATTTTTACTGGTGTACTCAACTTGTAAAACAAATTTGATGTTGATATTCCAAAAATTGACGAAACTGGAATAGATTGAAATTAGTTCGTGGGTCCGGTACTCCTAAAATCAATAATCGAAATCGACTCCTAGATCGGGTAATTTTCAAGATAACAAGCTGAGACTCAGCATAAATGTTTAAAATATATATTTGAACTCTTATGTCAAGTTTCAATTCGATATATTAAAATTCAGCCAATTTAGAATGATTCAACGCTTCATATATGAATGAGACTTAAACTTTTAGTGATTTCCCCTGCTGCCAAATACATACCTGCATTATCGAATTTTTTCCAGACAAACCATTGCTCGGACGAAATAAATGCACATGTCCTTTTTTGTTGAAAAATACCTCCCCTACACGGTGGTATTTTATTTTTCTCTATCTTCATCCCAGGCTCAAAATATTAAGGATAATCGAAAAAAAAAATGATAATCGATTTTTTTCGACTTTGGGAAATCGATAGACTGGTAAACTTTTTTTAATGTTAATCTACATACTTTAATGTACTTATAAAAAAAATCAGCCGTATTGTAAATTACTGGAACTTTTGGTCTAAAATGACCTCTACCGACTGGCCTAGTATTATTAGGCTGTAACTTATTTTCAAAATCTGTAAAACTCTTTTATTAAAATAAGATTTTACAATTTAAATCAGTGAACAACATTTGGAGTAAATTTTCGATTTAGGAGAAAGTTTAAAATAATGATAACATTGATCCACCAATTGTTGTTAATTTTTAATTAATTTACGTAGCGTTTTTTTGAGTGTAAACTCCTTATCACTAAAATTTAATTGACATGAAACTAATTTTTAAAATGTAGCACATACTTAAAAGGCTTGCGTAATTTTCCAAACTTTGCTAAGATAACGATAAGATCAAGTAGGAATGCCGCAAATTACTATATTTTCGAAAATTGCCGTTTATTTCTTATTAAATATTTTCGTTTGTTTCTTATAAGCTTACATTTTTTACATATCTAAATACGAAAATGTCTATTGTAGGCCTATACAATAAACAACGCTTACAATAGTGGCAGAAAATAATTTGTAATTTACCAGATTTACGCAAACATTATTTTGATTTAACTAGGCAATTAGAAGTTACAACTGGTACAACTCAACCTTTAGTGACTGTAATTTAATAAACTATACAATTCATACAAAGTGAACTGTGGTTAACTTATGGAAATTTTACCATGGACTAGTTCATCAACAAACACTACATCAGCAGCTGTCTAAACAAAGGTAGGCCTAAACGATACGTTATAATAGTTGTCATCATTTAACTACTCATTTACTCTAAGCCTAGGTCTAATTGTGTAAGTATGCTTGTGTTATTTTTTAGTTTAGCTATTCTAAATTAGAGCCACATTTCTAAACAACGAAGGAAGTTACAATTCGTGTACAAAAACCGAACTTTGATCAAACAATATTTTCTCATTATGTTTATGATCTAGAGCAGGGGTCTCCAAACTATTTTACCCAAGGGCCGTATTGAAATTTCGAGGTTGTATGGCGGGCCAACAGGGTCTGGGCGACTTGTCCTCCAGGGTGGAAAATTTGACACTTGGAAACAGTGTTTTTAAGCATTTCCAGTCTATTTTTACAAATAAATTAATTTTTAAACATAAGTTTTAAGTGTCTTTGAGTCTAACTTATATATGATTTTTAACTCTTTTTTATACCGACATAATTAATTTTTATTGGTTAAAGTTAAATAAAAAGTAATAAGCATTTTAAATACAAAGGTTAAGACAAAACACTCAGGAGAATTATACTTATTTATTTACACTTAAAATATGTAACACAAACATTTTTGAAAAGAAAATCCTGTCTTTATTTTTAGTGAGATGTGTGCAGCTGTTTTTTATTCACAATGTCTGTCCATTTTTGATAAACATTCGTAGTTCCAATAGTGAACATAGTTTTTAGGTGTTTATCTGACAACATTGACCTGTATTTTGATTTCACATGTGTCATCTTCGAAAAGGTTTGCACACAAATATATGTGGAACCAAATATAGTTATCATTTCTCTCGCAAAACTCTTTCTTGCTTTAAACTTATCACTTAACGACCTGGAATAAAAACCTAAATTAAATTTAGGTATTAAAAAACAAAATTATTACAACTTAGTTACATACCTGTAAAAAGGACGAAGATCTTAATTTTTGTAACACTCGGAGAAGTATTCTTTTAAGTTTTCATTTGACATAAGATCAATAAACTCGAGCTGAAGTTCTGTAGGAGCATCTTCAACTTTATATTTATATGGATTTTGTAATAGGTTGATCTTTTCTGATGTAGTTGCTTCATCAAAGTCTGAAAAGCGAGTTTCAAACTCTTCACATAGTTTTGAAATAGCTTGTGCTGCATATTGATATAGAAACGTCACACTTGTTTCACTAGCAAAGTTTTTGAAAGTTTTTCCTACTTGTTTTTCCTACTTGTTTTTCAAAAAGTACTAGTTTCAATCTGAAAGATTTTACGTGTTGAAACAAATCGTTTACAAACGAACTCTTGCCTTGGAGTTTTCAAATTTAAAATATTAAGATGTATGGTAATATTAACAAGAGCTGCAAGTTTCCATAGCCACTGATCACTCGAAAACTCTTCTACTGGCTTGCCCTGTTCAATCGTAAAAATGTCAATTTCTTGGCGTAGCTCAAAAAACCTCATGAGCACCTTTCCTCCGCTTAGCCAACGCACCTCACAATGATATGGGATGTCTGGATACTGGCTTTCTATTTCTGACAAAATGTTCTTAAACTGTCTGTGTTTAAAAGAATGTGATCTGGTGTAATTTACAGTTTTTACCACTACTTCCATTATTTCTGGTACGTCAAGGGTTTTCTCACACAGTGCTAGTTAATGAACAATGCAGTGTAACACCATTGGTTTTTCCCATCCTGCACTTTTGACAGCATTGCACCCTCTCAATATCGAAAAACAAAACATTTTTTTTTAGGTGTCTGCGGGCCGGACCAAATCCTTTCGCGGGCCGCATCTGGCCCGCGGGCCGTAGTTTGGAGACCCCTGATCTACAGCAACCGGAAAAGCTTTTAAATAACTACCAGAAATAACCTCCAGCAATAATAATATCAACCTTATTACAAGTTTTCCACAAAAACCTATAACAGGCCTATAAGTTATGTCAAACAAAGTTGAAAGTAAGTTCTAAACGTTTTCGGTTTTTTATATTTTTCCTACCATCATTGAACGGTAGCTCAGAACAATATTTTATCATACATTGTTAAAAATATGCCTTCTGTAACAATGTCTACTTGGACACTTTTCGCAAGTTTTGTAACGTTAAAACAGTGCAATTACGGAGAAACAAAAACGGCCATATCTAAAAAAAATAGCAATATTGACGAATGGAATATCGAATCAAAAGGGCTTTCCAATCTAAATGTGTTTTGTATTTAAATTTCTTCGATCGTTACAAACACCTGATTCTTACGTTTTTATAGAATAAGTTGTCTTAAAAAATTAAAGTATTTGGAAAAAATAAATAAATAATATAACATGAAAACGTATTAGGTCCGAGTACTGAGTATGAATAAGTAGGCTAATACCTAGAATATTAAGAGTTTTAAACCTTCCTACGAAACGTTTTTATAGAAACCTACTAATTAGTATTTTATATTTTTCATGAAAACAATTAAAAAAATTTAATTCCGTTTGTTTTCTCTAATTGCTTACAATTATTTAAAACACTAGTAAGCCTCCATGAAAAATCACAGGCTGAATAATACATACACATCAGAAATACACAATTTAATAAACGGTATCAGTTAACTGACACAAACTTTCTCCCAACTTACTGTAGTCAAAATAATATTGTTTTCAATCATTTTATTTATTACTTTTTAGAACAAAACAAAAAAATAATATTCTACCTACGTCAATCGTATAAAAAAATTATTGTCCTAGGCGGGATTCGATCGCGCGACCTTTAAATTACTGGCCGTGATCGCTACCATGGTGCTACCCCATGCGGCCGCCTCCGCGATGCTAGATTGACAACATAAAGTGTTTATTTTTAAACATTTCCCCATAATTATAAAACGCCGAAGTTTTGATAAAACCGGGTGGTGTCATTTTGTTTGGCGTCTTAAGCACTATAAATTCTGAAAATTTGATCAAAATCGTTAGAGCCGTTTTTGAGAAATTTGCATTTTTGTCGTTTTTTATGGGTTTTAGGGGTAAATTACCCTTAAAAATTAAAAATTCCAAAAAATGAAAAAAAACGCCTGGAGATATTAGGGTTTAGTACCTACATACCAAATTTCATGAAAATCGGACCAATAGTGTCCTCTCTGGTCGTGTATACAGACTGACAGACAGACACCACTCTAAAAACACTTTTTTGGGTTCAGGGAGCACCAAAACAAAAAATTCCACTAAAAATATTTTTGGGTTCAGGGAGCACCAACACAGATAATTGCACTAATTAATTTTTTGGGGTTCTGGGAGCACCAAAACAGATAATTCAACTGAAAATTCAAATTCGATCATTTTTACGAAAACAATACTTTCTCCATATACTACGTATAGGGTGGAGAAAGTAAAAACAAACTATTTACAAACAACATGAAGGCCTACTTATCCGCCTACCTAAACATAACCCCAAACTATAATCTACACTGGGTTTGTTTAAGTACTACGATGATGGGTGAAACCAGCTGTTAAACGTATAGGTAGGCCTATCTCTTCTTTAAATTTGTATGAACAAATATATTGATGATAAAAGGTTGTATTTATATATAGTTTATAACCTCATAGCAAATATTATAACGTATATTATAGCATTCATTAGTTCCACAACTCATATTAAAAAAAAAATGAACTTCACAAGAAATTATAACGATTGAAGTTGTAAAAATAACTCCAAACTATAATCTACACTGGGTTTACAGACGATGGGTGAAATCAACTGTTATATTATATGTTACTCACGTACGCTCGTACACTCGCTTTTATAGGAGTTGATTAGGTCCCATACAGACGTAAAAATCAATTTTTAAACCACATTTTGACATGGTTGGAGATACGGTCCAAAGTTTAGATACGCAAAAAGTTCAATTTTGAGGGCCCTTTTATTTGATACTCTACGCTCCATTGTTATTTGAAATTTCCCAGAAACTCGACAGTTTTTAAATGTACATTTTCCTTAAATTGTTTATTTGCGAAATAGTGGAGCTTCATTTAAAACCAAGTGTCTATAGACCGTTTAACGTAAGTTACGTGTTTTTTTGTAACTTTAGCTTCACTGTTGCACAGCACAAAGTAAATAATGTTGATAATTTGATTATCTTACAGACAGAACATTACATTCGTGCTTAGTAATACAATTTATACTAGGCCTACTTCTATAATTTATTTCTTACAGCATTTAATTAACAGTCCCTGCATTTATTAAGGAATTTTTTGTGTTGAAAACAATAGGCCAGTATATTTTTCCTTATAGCCCGAATTAAAAACAAACAGAAGTATTTATAGGCTCTTAACTACAACTATTTCTAACTATCCCTTAGATATTTAAAAAATACTTGCAAATAAATTACAATTTTTATTTCTCATATTTTAGGTTTATCGTACAATTAATAGCTTATTATTTATTATATATATATTTACATAGACTAAATAAGTTTCATCGATGTACCGACACATGTTTTGCATCGGATGTTTGTTAAACGTTAAATACAATAACCTAAAGTATTATATAATATTGGTCCTAGATTTGGTTTAGTGTAAAAATATTATAATTTTATTATTAAGGACGATGACCAACCTAATCTAAAGCAAGTATTATTTTTAGATTTGTTAGTATTGAAAATAATAAGTTTATTTAGGACCACGAAATGACAATGTATACCTAACCTAAAGAACGTAATGTTCATAGAATGATAATACGATAGTAGGCCTACTGTATTGAAAGTATTTGGGTTTATTGAGCTTGATGACAGCTCTTGTACTGATGATCCAGTTCTTTAATGTTGTTTAAACTGAGTAGTCAAGTAGAACTGTTTTTAATTTTATCTTAGCAGTTGCATTTGCACAAAATTAATAATGGTTTAGGTAGGCTTAGCCTAGAATAAGATTACGGTATTAAACAAATACGAATACATTTTGTATTTCCAACACCAATCTGAATTTAGTTAAGCTTACGAAATTGCACGGGCTTCGAAAACATGTCCTCATTGGGCTAAACGTAACTTAGACCGTTTCATAAGAGTATAGAGGTAATACATAGTAGGAATTCCTACGGATTTTTTACAATGTGGATGTAATAACATTTTTGCATAACGAGTTAGTGTAGCACAGAGTCGCAATGAGGAAAACAGTTATACGCTCTCCACTATTCCCGGCGTAACTTAGCGGAAGTTATCACTGCACAGGAAGTTAGGGAGGAGTGCCCTGAACACAGATGAGATTTAATTGATATTTTCTGTTCAAGCGAAATAGACTAATTGCTTTTCGTAACCTGGGCAGCCTAATTTGTTTTTGTTTGTTTTTTAAGTTCGCATAAAACAGTAGGTGATTGCTATCAGGAAGTACAGTAACGTTGGTGTGCTGCAAGAATAATTTAGAACTGTGACTGTTTCTTATACTTGTAGCTTAGCCTACTAATCCTAATAAAACACACCAAGCACGACGAAACCATTTGTTGCTTTGTTCAAACTTACATAATTATTTTAGAAACAGCCATGCGTCCATCCAGACAGCTGTATCACGTAACTCCTTCTGGCGGCAAAATATACAAGCCCCCGTGAAAAATCACAGGCTGATTTTACACATCAGAAATACATCATTAAATAAACGGTATCAGTTAACTGACACAAACTTTCTCCCAACTTACTGTAGTCAAAATAATATTAATCATTTTATTTACTACTTTTTAGAACAAAACAAAAAAATAATATTCCACCTACGTCAATCGTATAAAAAAATTATTGTCCCAGGTGGGATTCGATCGCGCGACCTTTGAATTACTGGCCGTGCTCGCTACCGTGGTGCTACCCCGTGCGGCCGCTGCCGCGATGCTAGATTGACAACACAAACTTGTTTATTTTTAAAACATTTCCCCATAATTATAAAACGCCGAAGTTTTGATAAAAGCGGGTGGTGTAATTTTGTTTGGTATCTTAAGCACTATAAATACTGAAAATTTGATCAAAATCGTTAGAACCGTTTTTGAGAAATTTGCATTTTTGTCGTTTTTATGGGTTTTTAGGGGTAAATTACCCTTACAAATTAAAAATTCAAAAAATGAAAAAACGCCTGGAGATATTAGGGTTTAGTACCTCTATATACCAAATTTCATGAAAATCGGACCAATAGTGTCCTCTCTGGTAGTGTATACATACAGACAGACTGACAGACAGACACCACTCTAAAAACACTTTTTTTGGGTTCAGGGAGCACCAAAACAAAAAATTCCACTAAAAATATTTTTGGGTTCAGGGAGCACCAACACAGGTAATTGCACTAAACAATTTTTTGGGGTTCTGGGAGCACCAAAACAGATAATTCAACTGAAAATTCAAATTCGAACATTTTTACGAAAACAATACTTTCTCCATATACTACGTATAGGGTGGAGAAAGTAAAAAACAAACTACATGTATTTAAAAACAACATTAACGAGTAGGCCTACGTCTTTATCTAGGCATACCTATGTTTAACTCGGTAAATGTGGAAAATAATAAGGATTATAAAACTGTAGGTAGGCCTATATTTGTTAAACATTTTTATTTACATGCGTTATTATATATTTAAAGAAAAATAAAAATACTATCTTTTAATTGCTTTTTATTTCATATTGATAGATCAAATGATTTAGAAGTTATTAATATTATGGTGAAGAAATTAATAACCGAATATGTTTATATGTTAGGCCTATACGAAGATGTACGAATGTTTCCGAAGTTAAACGAATAGTTTCCTTCTTTAAATTTGTATAAACAAATATTATATTGATGATAAAAGGTTGTATTTATATACAGTGTATAACCTCAAAGCAAACATTATAACGTATTATAGCATGCATTAGTTCTATAACTCACATTTAAAAAAATCAGTTTCACAAAAAAATATAACGATTGAAGTTGTAAACATAACCTCAAATTATAATCTACACTGGCTTTGTTTGATGGGTGAAATCAGCTGTTATAGTGTATATACTAGCTGGTCCGAACCGGGTTTGCTCGGAGAGATAAATTAAAGTTAAATATGGGGAGTTTTAGTAACTTTGACACCCCCAAACTCCCCCTAAAATTTCGAATTTTAAGAAAACCTTTCTTAGCGAGCACCTGGGGCTCTAGAGGAAGATCCATACCAAATTTCATTCCAATACCGGTGGGTTTTTTTTAGTAACTAAACCCCAACCCCCATAAAATTTCGAATTTTTTAAAAACATTTCTTAGCGAGCACCTACGGCCCTAAAGAAAACTACATACCAAATTTCATTCCAATCCGTTCGTTGATTTTTGAGATTTCGTGATGAGTGAGTCAGTGAGTGGTATTTGTATTATATAATATACAGTATATATAAATTACGAACGTACACTCGCTTTTGTAGGAGTCGATTAGTTCTACGATAAGCTGCGTAAAAAACTGCCGCGACCTCCGTCAATAGTCCCGCGTGAATCATATAATAGCCTATAATTAAAACTTACAATTTACAACCCATCAGCTTACGCAACAACTATTATCGTTTTCTTAAATAATGTAACGTAAGATTACAGGCCTAACTACAGTATATATTTTAAAGTTTTGCATGAAAACTTTTCCACAGTCAACTTAACCTACTTATTTTCATATCCATTATAACTTAATAAACACATATTTTTATATCTATTTTTTCTGGTAAAACTTTTAATTTTGAATATTGTAGCTTAAACAAAGAAGTAGGCTTAAACGCTTCTGCTTATCCTATCTAAGCCCTTCTGAAAACGTGATGACGGGCCATGGTGGGAACGCCAACACACCTGCTCTAATGAGATATTTTAAATATTTATGAAACAAATAAGGATATAATTATTTCTGTCCCACGAAGAGATAACCCAATTATTTTACAAAAGAAATCTAAATATTAGGTATTATATCTCTGACTTTTTACTGTTAAGTTACTGTTTTCACTGCCACCATATGCTCCTCTTAACTTGATTAGGCCTACATATCGTTTTAATGAACACAAATGTTTCCTATCTTATTTGAAAATACTTCCAAGTTATCTAATCTGTAAAAAAACTTAAAATTGTTGTTTAATAAACAATTAAAACTGAACAATATTTAAACTCGCGTTTATTTTACAATGACTCATAGATTATTGTTGAGGCAACGAGGATCTAAGTTTAACATTTTACGTTCTGCAAATCTGCTTTCACTACTTAACTTCACATTTAAGTGAACAAGAATAGCGGATATCTGTTCTCCAGCGAGTTTGTATCCGGTGGTGGAAGGTCAGCTGATAACATGCCTTTAATAGAGAACAGGAAACAACTTCCAGTACTCGAGAAGAGATTTAAAACCGGTTACTATTCACGTACACCTCTGAAATTAGTGTACGACGTCAGATCTATATATTAATAGGCAAGCACAAAACTTGTCGTCCTTTTTTCTCAGCTTGTGTGCATCGTAGGAGAAATTCGCGCATACCGTTAGAAAGGTAGTGTCCTGTAGATGAGCAGAATCCTATTATAATTTACATCGGTCCTCAGGGATACGCCCCAGTAGCCCTCAAAGTTTCAATGTTAATCTTATGGAAGGTCAATCTTAAGGAAGAAGAAGAAAGATTTCTTTTGATTTTATCAGGGGCACAAAAAACAGCTGTTCGTATGAAAAGCTTAAAACAGCTGATTTTTATCAACAGCTGATTTTGATCAACAACTGATTTGGATCAAAAACTGAATATAATTTTAGGTTAGGTAAATCAAGCAATAGCAATAGCGAAGCATTGCTGGGTCCACTAGTATCAATGAATACTTAACACTATAAGTGTTAAGTATTCATTGCTAGTATTAAAAATAAAACCGAGGTAACCTAACTCTACATAGTCCTTGAAAAGCTAATAACCCCGAAGAACATGCTTTGTACACGCCAAAGGATTCACGAGTTTGGGTCATGGTCACAATTGGAAATTAGACGTTACGGAATATTTGTCGGATCAGTAGTAATTCAGTTGAACGGTCATTCGTCATTTTGCTAATATACAGGGTGTCCCCGAACTCTCTGGACTCCTTTTGTGGATATGTTCCTGGGATCCAGACAAACATATTTCACAATATAAACATGGGTCTACGGTGCTTATTTTTTCGTCTGTCTGTCTGTATGTGTTTTTTACAAAGTACTTATCATTTTTGGAAGTATAAAATAAATTGAGCTCAAACTTTGTATAGCCTACCTATTTGTTGCGTAATCTTTTATCACTACGAAAAATTAGAACATTGTTTTAAATATTTTCAAAATGGCGGCCGTTTATAATTTTTAATATCAAATATCTCAAAAACCGCTAACTTTACAAAAAAATTACAAGAGGCAAAAAAGTTTACTTTTTTAATTGCAAATACAATGTTATTTTTATTTTGTCTGTAGCTAAAAGGATAACAGAGATATTGAACAAAAAAAAAATGGGAAATGTATTTCTTGGTAGTTGTCAACAATACCCAGAATTAATCTAGAAACAAAATATTTTAAAGTTATTATGAGCTAAAAAGTAATAAGTTACTTGCATAATGTTTCTCGAGCTTTCTGAGCTGATTCCACTAGCAAAAAATAATAATGTTCGTAAATTCATAGGTCTGGAAATGCTTCGTTAGATTTCACCCGTGTTTCAGATTACTCACAGATCTCAAATCTTTAAAAATATATTACTGAATTATAAAATATCCACCTTTTAAGTACAAATTTAACAGTAGCTTAATTAATCAAATCGAATGAGAAATAACAACAATGTGACCATGTTTACCAATAAAAGTATTAGCTGTTTTATTAAGACCGAATTTTGCGCTTTGGGTCAAATATCGCAACAATTACTGCAGTTACAGAACTGGGACCTATTTTATTAAATTTATCTGCTCAATTTACGTAAATTAAATTAAATTTTACACCTCAATTAACGCCCTACATATTTCAATATTGATTCGTTTCTGTGAGTAATCTGAAACATGGGTGAAATCTTACGCCAGCTCTAACGAAGCATTTCCAGACCTATGGATATATGAACAATGAACATGTTTATTATTTTTGCTAGTGGAATCAGCTCAGAAAGTGTTCGAAACATTATGCAAATAACTTATTAGTTTAGCTCATTATAACTTTAAAATGTTTTGTTTCTAGAGTAATTCTGGGTATTGTTGACAACTACCAAGAAATACATTTTCCATTTTTTTTTCAATATCTCTGTTATCCTTTGAGCTACAGACAAAATAAAAAAACCATTGTGTTTGCCATTAAAGAAATAAACTTTTTTGTCTCTTGTAAATATTTTGTAAAGTTAGCGGTTTTTGAGATATTTACAGTAGAGCGTCGAAAATCCGAACTAATTGGGACTGAGGGGGGTTCGGATTATCAAATTGTTCGGATTTTTGAAAACAACCAAGAAAATACCATTTAGGATAAAATATATGCCCTTAAATCGATTAAAGTGGTTAAACAGTACAAGCAGTAATGCAATTATTACAATACAGTATGTAAGACTACTTACATATTATGATTTAGAAGAACCTGCACGTAGGCTACACAGTAGGGCCAACATGATTACACTTGTAACTCTCAATTACAGTACAGTACATATAATTAAAAGTTCACTTGTACATTATAGTTAACACAAACGAAAAATAAAAAAAATACTGTATAGTACACTACTGTATGTACGACACACTGTTATAATAATTACACAACGAGAAATGGATGAACTTTCTGTATGTTTACTGCTAGCACTAAAGCAGCTTATTAGCATGACGGTGAAAATACTGACAGCCAGTCTGTTGTGAGGGCGTAGTGAGAGCAGGTAATAAGAAGTGTTTAAAAAGAGATAATAATGTCAGACTGCGATGAAGATTTTTGTGAAATTTTCAACGACGCAACAATTGGAATTTGCGAAAACGAAAACGAAATTTTTGCAGGGGCTGCCTCAGAACGCGTTCGGATTTTTGACGTTTCGGATTATTGACGTTCGGATTATCGAAGCTCTACTGTAATATTAAAAAACTGTAAACGGCCGCCATTTTGAAAATATTTAAAATAATGTTCTAATTTTTGGTACAGTGATAAAAGGTTACGCAACAAATAGCTATAAAAAGTTTGAGCTCAATATCTTTTTTACTTCCAGAAGCATTAAGTATTTTGTAAAAAAGACATACAGACAGACAGACGAAAAAATAAGCACCGTAGACCCATGTTTATATTGTGAAATACGTTTGTCTGGATCCCAGGAACATATCCACAAAAGGGGTCCAGAGAGTTCGGGGACATCCTGTATAACAATCATGCTCCTGCTACATCATAGGCCTACAATACGGAGCTTGTTAAAACATTACACGAGGATAACCCAGTTTAATGTGACAAAATTAAAACGAGTCCTCCGTCGAAAGTAACAAGAATCAGACCGAAACAAACAGCTGATCAAATGTTAGATGAGCTATCTAAAAGCAAGCGATTAAGTCCACTTGCGTTTACAAGCTACATTATTTTTATACATATTTTAATAACTTTACGTGCTCTCGTAGAAGTTCTCTTTAAATGTTGAGTGTTTGTGTTAAAATGTTTGTATATGTTGTGCAACTTTTATCTCGTGAATCCTCTCTGAATGCTACACAAGAATTTACAAGACGTATAAATAAGGTAGGCCATATTTTATACGCATAATAAATACAATTACCAATTCGGAGGCTACAAAAAAAGTTCGACTTTTTACTAAATTGCAATAACACAAATAAATAATGTTAATAACAGTTTATGGTTTTTAGTTCTTTAAATAATTGATTCTATTTTGTGTCTGCTATTACTTACGAGAACGTATTTTTTGTAATTGTTTATTCGGACATTTGTCATTATCTGTGCCTACAAAATATAAAATACATTGATGATTACAGATTAAGCACAAAACAACTACAGTAGTTTCAAACGTAAGCCTATAATGATTCTATCAGATTCAAACTGTAACCTAAACCAGTAACCCAAGAATAATTTTGTAAGCTGTCTTGTTAGCTGCCAAATACAACCCGCAACAGAAACCCACAGGTACACAGCCACAGATGATAAATTATTAGATCACGCAACTGACGTGAGTTGAGCGGATTTCCAAAATTAAGTTTATATGTTGTAGGGTTTCAACCAGCTATTCGGGCAATTGGTCTGCTCACGAAGGCGCTGTTTCCACCTCAGCCTCCAGCCCTGGCTCACAGCGGATTGTGAGTTTGCACCTCGACCTTAGTTCTCGGATTATCGGCTGTACTTTGCGAGTTTGGTGCACCTCGACTTTGAGGCCTCTAATTATAAACTGCTTCCCTTAAGCCACGATGGCCGTGGTTGTTAAGGCGTCAAAGCTTTATCAATCGTCATGGCAACCATCAATGGAAAAGTTCCGGGTTCAATTCCCATTGACCCCGAATAATTTTCTAAATGGTTTTTTAACAGACATCATTGGCTGTGGTTCGGATTCCACGTAAAACTGTAGGTCCCGTCTTCATTAGCCTTAAGTGCAAAACAGAAGGACGTTAAACCAAATATATATATAAACTGCTTCCCTTCGCTTAGCGAGTTTGCATCTGGATTTGAACCGGGTACTTTTATGATGAGTTTTTATCATTTTGGGAGGACCAAACGGATTATATAAGATCGTGTAAAAAACAACAAAATGTGCAGAATAATCTCCAATAGTTTATTACTTTCTCACTATACTATAGTATAGAGAAAGTATAGTGATCGCAAAAAAAATCGATGTTGAGATTTTTGTGGAAATATCCGTTTTGGGACCCCCTGAATCCAAAAAAGTGGTTTTTACAAAATGTCTATCTGTATGTATGTCTGTATGTATGTCTGTATGTATGTCTGTATGTATACAAAGCTAGAGAGAAAACTATTCGATCGATTTCAACCAAATTTGCACCAGACATGTCCAGTACGCCTGTATAGATGCACGAAAAAGGGTTTTGAACAATTTTGAAAAACAACCCCCTTTTTGGCCAAAAAACCCACAAAAAATCAGTTATTATTATTTTTTTTTAACTGCTTTAACGATTTTGATAAAATTTGGCTTATTTGTAGCCTTTAATGTGCTCTACAATGTACATAAACCCGCATCTTTCTAAAAATTCTCGTTTAGCTAATAATAATAATAATAACTGATTTTGGGGTTTTTTTTCCATAAAGCGGGTTGTTTAAAAAAAAAATCAAAACCATTTTACGTGCATCTATGAAGACCTAATTGACGTGTTTGGTGCAAATTTTTTCGAAATCGATTGAATAGTTTTCTCTCTAGCTAATAATAATAATAATATTTATTAGTTAATCTCCAACTTTAATAAAAAAACTCTCTTACCCCCACCCTACAAGTCACAGTGAATCTGTTTAGTAATTTAAATGTATTTGTGAGAAAGTATGTGCCAGTTCCTGGTACCGTTTATTTTCTGTCAAATAATAGAAGTTTTATTTTAGTGTGAAACATCGCAAACAAATTTCAAAATACGTGCTTCCAATTGTTGGATTTTTTGGCTAAAGAACTCGTCCGAGTGGCTTAGAAGACCGTTGCGTCGTATGTATCTAATTTGGACCACATCAGGGGTAAAATGTGGCCGATAGCGAACTCATATACATATCAAATGTTTAATTACACCCCGAAACGTGTTCTGAGGGCCATGATCGGTGCTCATTGCACTCCTGCGATTAGGTCTCACTATAAAAGGTCACTGCAATAGCTCATCTTTCCTTTGGAAATGCGCTAATAACACAGTCATGTGATTTCAAACTTAATGTCTAAATAAAAATATTATGAATTCATCTTTAAATACCAGGCACCAACTACAATCAAGGGGGCGCTACCCTGTCCGCCACATTGAATCTGATTCCCATAAGAGCAATGATACAGAATAAATCTTTTTTTTCCGTTAATTCGTGGAATAAATTTAAAAATTTGGTTTCATTTTGAAGTACTATCATATGCGGATGTTGATTGCCGAATAAATTTTCAAAAACCGTGTTATTGTTTTCATAAACGTATGATATAAATAGTAAACAATAGTAAACTTTATTAATTTTTTACTCAGTTGCAAAAAGAGATATTGCAAAAAACCTTAGCAATCAACACCCACAATCTATTTTACTTTAAGAAAAAACATACAGCTTTCGTTTTTTGACAAAAACAATAGAAAAATATGCTTAATAGTGAAGGTATGTTTTGGTTATTTAACATTGAAATTGGTACCCAACTTCGCCGTTTTGAATGTAGAGAGCCGAGCCTTAAGAGATCAGACTACATTAACTTTGCCTTTCTCTGATTCCTCTTCTGTTAACTCCAGTCTCAAAACTTATCGAGAATTACATTCAGAAACTTTTATTGAAGCAATAAATATAATATTCGCAATATATGCCTTTTATTAATTACTAGGGGAAACCCCTGTGTAGGCCTACTCCGCAC
The DNA here is from genome assembly GCA_018207615.1 of Philaenus spumarius. Classification (NCBI taxonomy): domain Eukaryota; kingdom Metazoa; phylum Arthropoda; class Insecta; order Hemiptera; family Aphrophoridae; genus Philaenus; species Philaenus spumarius. The sequence continues at coordinate 96,929 of JAGFPH010001753.1, read as the reverse complement.
GCCAACCACGTTGGAACTTTCTATAGAAAAAAAATGTTGTTTTCTCTATAATTAAGTGTAGGATTAATAATAATCTCAAAGCTAAGATGGTAAATAATGTTAAATGTTCGAATAAAATTATTTCGTACATTTTATAACAGCAGTTATAATAAAGCTCAAAAGAGCCAGCAATGCTCTGGTCTAAACTTTAATAACAACCTTACCTAAAAGTTAGAAATACAAATAGTTGCCTCAAAGTTTGAAATCAGCTTTTAGTGGAAATCAGCTGTTTTATCTGCTACTTTATTCAATTGGTTGCTATGGTAGTGAATGTAAATACATTCAAGAAATATGACCGTTCATCAATCTGTGCCTAACGTAAGAATTTTTCCGACTAACTTTACAAATACTGAAATAACTAGGTATGCAATGCAGTTGTCTGCTAGCAATATTGAGCGGAGCAAGTATTTTCTTAATCAGTACTTTGGAGCACCTGACTTGAACAAAAGAAAAATTGCACGGAAAATTACTGGATTTACAAACAGCTGCAAAACAACAATTGCACATAAAACTATTGTATTTACAAACAGCTGATTGTAACAGTCTGAAGTTAGATATGATCCTTGTAACAGCTGTACTAGGGGCTCTGCCCCTGGACGCTCCGCGTCCCAACCCCGGCTCGGTCTTCGGCCTCAGATGGCTGCTTCGCTTCGCTCGCAGGTGGAAAATTCGATAAAGAATCTCGTTAATCTTTGGCTCGTTTGTACATAGGTGAGCATATATCAGCTGTTTTATTTGGCAGCTGACTCAAACTCATTAAACATTATCTCCATAAGATTAACATGGGAAATTTGAAGGATTGTATACCGGAGCTCCTTCTCGGGTGAATAGCGGCTGAACGGATGATAATATATAAGACTTGACATATCTGTGAATGATTATGTTCAATTTTTGATCCAAATTAGCTGTTTTATATATAATAGGTTTGTAACAACCAATGTTTGAATTGAATTAAAATATAGTTAGCATTTTTCGTTGATTTTTGTTTGTGTTTGTTTTTAGTTTGTCAATGTAACCTCAAAAAGGTAAATTTGATACTGATTTCATCCAAATCAGTTGTTGATCAAAATCAGCTGTTTTAAGCTTTTCATACGAACAGCTGTTTTTGTGTCCCTGATAAAATCAATAGAAATCTTTCTTCCATAAGATTAACATTGAAACTTTGAGGGCCACTGGGGCGTAGCCCTAATTTCCTAGGACTTCGGTAAATGGCCTAAAACCTTCCCAGGGTTAACCTGTGTTACTATGCAAAATTTCAAAGCAATCGGATGGACGGTATACGAACGCAAAGTGGACAAAGAACCAAAAAAACCCCCCATAAGGAATACACAGCAGAAATTTGCATTTGATTATAACGTTTGTAAGGCGAAAGATACATGATTTGTAATGCTTGATGACATATCTGTGAATGATTACCTGCAATTTAAAAAAAAAAATAAGGAAATCGGCCGGATAGAATGGCCGTACTGACTGCCACAAGTTTTCATAAATTCTTTTAATATATAGATACCCTAATCAACACACGGTAAATAAACAAAATAAAATATTTCTTCTATTAAAATAACATTGTAACTTTAAAGGGCCGTAGGGCAAAACCCTGACGTCCGATTTGGACCATTTCAGATTCACACCTTCCCATAGTTGGTTACTATGACCGTACCAAATTTCATGCGGATCATTTCAGCCATTCAGGAGGAGTATGTGGAAATAAAAAGCCAGAGTTTAGTATAAGAGCCTCGCTCGTTCCGCTCCCTCCGCTCAAAAAATGTTTTTATCAAAATGAATTATAGCCAATGTTACTCAGGGATAGTGTAGCTTTGTATTGGTAAAACTATTTTTTCAACCGGTTCAGTACTTCCAGAGATTACCCCCTACTTATAAACAAACAAATTTTACCTCTTTATAATATTAGTATAGATTAATGAATATCCTTCCTAACGTCTATAATTTGTTGGCGTAAGCCTAATTTAATAAGAAAAATATATTTTCAGAAAAGACTACTGCAGGCAACATACAAGTTTACGAGTTGAACGAATGTAGCAACTCTGAAATAAGTTAATTTATGTTTATGAGATGTTTATGTAGAAAATATAACCCACTAAAACTAGTTTATCTTGAAGCAAACCCAACGAATGTTCTATAAAAGTAATTTTATGTCCGACGTCACTTACATTTCATAATAATCATTTACGGCAATCAAGTGACATAATTTCGAGCGGTACTGAAGTGTTTTTATTTAATATAATACTAATAAAAGTTATCCACAACTCTTGTCTCAATATTACAAGTGAAATAGAAAGTGATTTATTTTCTCACTTTATGTTCCTCAAGCGGAATAATCTCTTGAAGCTGAGGAACATTGAATTAATTAAAATAGTCGCATGTCATTTTAAGGAAAACCAACAACAAAACAAGGGAATACAAATGTGCAGTAGGCTCTAAATTGATTTGTACATAGCCAGGTAGGATCTCTACCAGGCTGTTGTAACATCTCTAGACTTTGTAGGCTATAAAGTCTACAATCTTGTCTAACCGTACTGAGTAGACCCTACTGGTGCTTGACTTTTTTTAAAGTAAATAAATAAGAGTAAATGAATAAACTATCGGTAAACAGGTAAAGTCTGTTAAGTATTTACTAGAACATTATAAATGTACGTATCTACCCTACTCCCCGTCTTTATTAGTCTAACTAGAATAAAGTTAAGTATAAAATATCCTCTGCATAATTTGTATTGTATTCTGAGTTATTAGCTGTAGGCCTTTATATGACCTAATACTTGAATATTAATTTTTGGAATCCAAATAACGCATTGTCACAGGCCTAATTCGCAGAGAAATTGATTCGCCGAAATTTGTATTTTCCGTGATATTTGCCCCAATCATATCTATACTAATCTATACTAATATTATAAAGAGGTAAAGTTTGTTTGTTTGTTTGTATGTTTGTTTGTTTGTTTGTATGTAGGGGGTAATCTCTGGCACTACTGAACCGATTGAAAAAATAGTTTTACTAATAAAAAGCTACACTATCCCTGAGTAACATAGGCTATAATTCATTTCAATAAAAACCTTTTTTTATTTCAATATTTATAAATTTAATCAGAATAATTCTTAGGTTAGGTCTAGAATGATAAACCAACACATGTATTTACATTTATTACCATAGCAACCAATTGAATAAAATAACAGATAATATATTTGCTCCAATATTTCCATTAACAGCTGATTTCAAAATTTGAAGCAATTATTTTTGCATTTCTAGCTTTTAGGTTAGGACTTTAAAGAGCAGACCTAAGCCTTGCTGGTTCTTTTAACCATTATTATAACTGCTGTTATAAAATATAAGAAATAATTTAAATTTAACATTTAACATTATTTACCATCTTAGTTTTGAGGTTATTATTAATCATACACCTTTATTATAAATAAAACATAACATATGTTTTTAGAAGGTTACGATGGGGGTTGGCGTGCGGAGCACGCAGGGGTCTCCCCTAGTTAGTAATAATTTGAAATCAAATAGTTTCATAGTGGTAGATAAAACCTTTTCTATCTTCTAATTTCAAATTGTTTGGTTGTCTAGTAGCATGACCTTTATTGTGAAACCCCTTCTAATTTTCGGCCTATGCATTTGTTTGGCCAATATGATCGTCATGTAGGCATAAATAAACACCAGTTAGTACTTCAGCCATCATAATATTGATCAGAACTGATGTAGTCCTATCTGTAAATGGTGTATTGTATAGAGGCTGTCTCTTTTCTATCAAACGTCTCAAGTAGTTTTTGAGACAGGTAG
>JAGFPH010001753.1:75154-88921 GCA_018207615.1 Philaenus spumarius | reverse complement strand
AAACTGTTTAGTCACAGTATGTTGCCGATAACAGTATGATTATAATATTTGTATAATTATATATATATATTTTTTTTTTGGTTTTTAACGTCCTACTGTTTTGCACTTAAGGCTAATGAAGACGGGACCTACAGTTTTACGTGGAATCCGAATCACAGCCAACGATGTCTGTTAAGAAACCATTTAGAAAATTATTCGGGGTCAATGGGAGTTGAACCCGGAACCTTTCCATTGATGGTTGCCATGACGATTGATAAAGCAATGACGCTTTAACAACCATGGCCACCGTGGCTTGTATAATTATAATATTTCGTCGTATTATCACATTATTTGTAGTTAAAATGAGTTGCCTAAACTGTTCGTTTCTACACAAAAAAGAACAAGAACAATCCGGCAACGCTGGGAGGACGGAGAGAAAAACATGTCGGCACTTTACAATGTAAATTTCCATAACGAACTTTTGATTTGAAAGTTTTTAATGTTGAACGTGTTGAAGATGGTTAAATATTGCTTTCCCGGCCTCAGTAAAGTGTATAAATACTATATATATTAAGAAAAAAGTTCAGGTTTGTGTGTTTATAGTAGTTTTGATTGACAAGTTAAAGCAAATAAATACCAAAATGTCAATATAGGCCTACATATAAGTAGTATTCTAGTGTAATTAAAGAATTTTCAAAAATAAATATTTGTAATAAATCTGTACTAATATTATAAAGAGGTAAAATTTGTTTGTTTGTATGTAGGGGATAATCTCTGGAACTACTGAACCGATTGAAAAAATAGTTTTACTAATAAAAAGCTGCACTATCCCTGAGTAATATAAGCTATCATTCATTTTGATAAAAACATTTTGTACTTCAATATTTTATTTGTAAATTTAGTGGGGAAAATTCTTAGGTTAGGCCTAGACTGATGAACCAACACATGTATTTACATTAATTACCATAGCAACCGATTGAATAAAAATAACAGATAAAACCGATGTTTACTCTAGTATTTCCATTAACAGCTGATTTTAAACTTTTAAGCAATTATTTGTATTTCTACCTTTTTGGTTAGGTTTTTATTGAAGTGTAGACCTGAGCCTTGTTGGTTCTTTTAACCTTTATTATAACTGATGTTATAAAATGTAATAAATAATTTGATTTGAACATTTAACATTATTTACCATCTTAGCAATTATTTGTATTTCTAACTTTTTGGTTAGATTTTTATTAAAGTGTAGACCTGAGCCTTGTTGGTTCTTTTAACCTTTATTATAACTGCTGTTATAAAATATACTAAATAATTTGATTTGAACATTTAACATTATTTACCATCTTAGCTTTGGGGTTATTATTAATCCTACACCATTATTATAAAGAAAACATAACATGATTATGTGTATAGAAAGTTCCAACGGGGTTGTCAGGGGTTTCCCCTAGTATTAAGTAAATTGCTAAGTGATTAAAGGAATAAAATCTGTATACAATATGGGAAATGAACTATATAGTTGAACCTCTGTAATTTATTGTCAATTGTTTAAAATTATGCAGATTGTATTATGTAGGCCTACGGGAAAACAGTTTGATTTCCTAAAATTTTACTTGAACAATTAAAATATTTAACACTGAATTTAATTTACTTTAGAACATCGCCATAAATAATGCTGTTTCATTTAGGCTATGTAATTTGAAAACGATTCCTAATTTATTGACTTAGATGAAAAGTAAATCAACTTTTCTCCTCTCAACACCAAGAAGTAATTTAAAATTGTTTTTTTATATTTTAATACTTCTCAAATTTCAAACATCTCGTAGATACAACATAAATAGTTAAAATTTTGCTCCAATTTGTTGATCTTCCTATATTCAAGACACAAAAATACACGAGTCGTCTACAATCTATTTCTATTCTCCAACGCCCATTCCAATTTTCCATAGCTCGTAATAAGTTCTAATAACAGTACAGCATGCCCGCCTCGTTCTAATCTTAGGTTTTATAAAGTATAGTCTCCAATTACGTACATCGAGGAATTCCATGCTCTCTATCGACCGATTCCTAACAGTACATCTTGGTACGTCTCCGTTATAGAACATCTAAGGTAATGTTTTCACGCTAGACTAAGCATGCGCGCGCTCGCGTGTCTGCACAACAGAGCATTAACATTCTAGTTAACACTTCCTGATAACCGAACAGTTTTATGAGTTAAGTTTTTGTCGTATTAATATTAATGCATTTTTAAACAATAATACTATTTGCACTGTTTAGATAAAAGGTGTTGCAGTAATGAATAGGTACTTTTAATGCATTAGTCGGCGAAATGATTACAATGGTTATGATTAATGGTTGTAACGATTAAAATATACTTATTTAAAATACTGCAGTGAGCCCGTTAAGGTGCCATTTTTCAAAAAGTTAAGCAGTGTTTCACAATTTATTCAAAGTTTATCTTAATTGAAATATTAACAAATCAAGGTTACCTATATTCTGGAATAATAGGTTATACAATATTTTATTCGCATTTTTCATACGAATTATTTAAAAATAAAGAGACAATATAAACAGTTTTGTTGTACATTTCTAAGATGTTGAACATAGACGCAATAATTAATTTCCATTATGGTGTTCGACGGTGGCTGTGATGTAACTAAGTCGAGTCAATCAACACAGAGTAGTAATGTTTAATACAGTTGTCAAAGAAAAAGTGTACTGTATTTGTTGAATGGTGTATTTAAATTGCATTTACCGTATTAAAGAATATCAATTATTTATTGTTTTTATAATCTACTTATATAAAGCTAGACGGTAACACTGATTCATTGACATTAATTATTAGGCACTTCCCGTAACGGACCCCCCTCAACCTTATACTTGAATTAAAGCTCTCGACGAGAAACTTTTGGAAAAATTGCCAGAAGTTAACATTTTTTAATTTTGCAAACACCTTTTGGGTGGGAAAGATTTTTTAGATTTTTTAAATTTTTTAATTTTTTCATTTTGAGCGCGTTTTGTAAGAAAACGGTAAGAGATAGCAAAAAATGTTAAATACAAAAGTTGTAGAAAATTTAATTTCAGACCAACGATTTTTCATCAGATTAAAGATCCAATCATCCATTTAGCCACTATTCATCCGAGAAGGGAAGCTCCGCCCAAAGTTCTTAAAGCTAGCCGATTTCACTGATTCACTGACATTAATTATTAGGCACTTCCCGTATTCGGACCCCCCTCAACCTTATACTTGAATTAAAGCTCTCGACGAGAAACTTTTGGGAAAATTGCCAGAATTTAACATTTTTTAATTTTGGAAGCACCTTTTGGGCGGGAAATTTTTTTAGATTTTTTCAATTTCTTCATTTTCCCACTTTGAGCGCATTTAGTAAGAAAGGGGTAAGAGATATCAAAAAATGTTAAATACAAAAGTTGTAGAAAATTTAATTTCAGACAAACGATTTTTCATCAGATTTAAGATCCAATCATCCATTTAGCCACTATTCATCCGAGAAGGGAAGCTCCGCCCAACGTTTTTAAAGCTAGCCAATTTCACTGATTCACTGACATTAATTATTAGGCACTTCCCGTAATCGTACCCCCCTCGACCTGATACTTGAATTAAAGCTCTCGACGAGAAACTTTTGGAAAAATTGCCAGAATTTCACGTTTTTTTATTTTGGAAGCACCTTTTGGGTAAGAAAGATTTTTTGATTTTTTCAATTTCTTCAATCTCTCACTTTGAGCGCATTTAGTAAGAAAACGGTAAGAGATAGCAAAAAATGTTAAATACAAAAGTTGTAGAAAATTAAATTTCAAAGAAGAGATTTTCCGTCAGATTCAAGATCCAATCATCCCTTTAGCCGCTATTAACCTAAGAAGGAGCTACGCCAAACAATCTTTCAAATTTCCCATGTTAATCTCATGGAGATAATGTTTAATGAGTTTGAGTCAGCTGCCAAATAAAACAGCTGATTTGTGCTCGGTCACCTATGTACAAACGAGACAAAGATTAACAAGATTCTTTAGCGATTTTTCCAACTGCGAGCGAAGCGAAGCAGCCATCTGAGGCCGAAGGCCGAGGCGGGGTTGGGACGCGAAGCGTCCAGGGGCAGAGCCCCTAGTCTAATATAAAAGGCAAAGCCCTCACTCACTCACTCATCATCACCAATTCTCCCACTTCCCATGAAAGTAGAGAGATGAAATTTGGCATGTGTATACTTTGTGATGGAAATAGGAAAACTAAAGAAATTTCATTTTGATATTCAAATTTTTAGGGGTAGTTGTGGAGGTTTAGGGGTAGTTTTGACTGATCACAGTTTCTCAAAAACCTTACCACCTAAGAACTTGAAATTTGGTACCCATATTGCTCATGGGCGCTAGGGGCGCACTAAGAACGGATTTTAGAATATTTGGCCAGTAAGGGTTGAAACAACCCCTAAAACAACAAACATTGTTTGTTATACCTCCCTTAAAGCAAGAAAGCTGAAATATTTGGTCTTTATGGGTTGAAACAACCAATAAAAAATAAGTATTGTATGATATAATTTCCTTAAAGCTAGAAAACAAAAATGTTTTACGTTTATTTCTTACACGATAGATATAAAAAGTAAACCAGTTTTACATTTTGTAACGTTCTGCTAATAGGTGAAAATGTAGTAACAACCCCTAAAACTGTAAATATTAATTAAATACCGTCTAGGAACGTGAAATTTGATACACATATTGCTTAATAGGGGCTAGAAGCGAACTAAGAAAGGATTTTAAAATATTTGGCCCTTAAAGGGTTTAAACAACACGTAAAACAATAAACATTGTTTGTTATACTTTCTTTAAAGCAAGAAAGCTGAAATTTTGTATATTTATTTCATAGAAGATACATATAAAAAATAAAGCAGTTTTGCCATTTCATGACGTTCTGCTAAGGGGTGAACATTTAGTAACAACTCCTATAACTATAAATATTAATTTAATACCGTTAAGGAACGTGAAATATTTGGTTCACCTATTGCTCATAGGCGCTATAGGCACTCTAAGATAGGATTTTAAAATATTTGACCTTCAAGGGTTGAAACATCCCCGAAAACAATATATGTTGTTTGTTTACTTTCCTTAAAGCTGAAATTTTTTACATATATTTCTTACAAAACACATATGAAAAGTAAATGACTTTTACATTTTGTTACTTGCTGCTAGGAGTGAAAATGTGTTAACAACCCCTAAAATCAATAATTATTAATATTCATGCATTCCTTAAAACTAGAGAGCTGAAATTGTGTACATTTATTTCTTACACGATACACATAAAAAGTAAACCAGTTGTACATTTCGTTACGTGCTGCTAAGGGTTGAAAATGTAATAACAAACCCTAAAAACAATCAATACTAATTTGTATTCTTTCCTTAAAGCTAGAGAGCTGAAATTTGGAACTTATTAACTTTAAGAAAATATTTAAGACGTAACCTAATCAAATCCAACCCGATCTATGCATTCGCAATTAAAGTCGCTGCAAATATCCAGCTAAGACTGTGATTTACCAGTCTGTAGATTTAGCGGTTGAAAAAAAAGACGCTCTTCACTCTGAATTTTTTATTTAATTTATTTAGCATACATACCACGACGAAGACAATTGACGGGCAACCAGTGAACAATAAAAACCAAAGTAGTTTAATATAAATGTTATAATTCACTTTAATAATAATAGATGAAAGAAAATGAGAGAATACTATGACAATTAATTATAAATCATGGTGATGCAACAAACAAATTCCCTGTAGCGAAGCACGGGTATTCAGCTAGTAACTTATATAATAATAACTAGCTGACCCGTATGGCGTTGCCCGTGGTTGTTGGTATTTTCAGTCTTTTTGACGTAAATGTAATTCTTTTTAAGTGTTTGTTGAATACCTGTGATATCCTACTGTATCCTACTGTGGTCATGAAAAGAAGTCTACGCTATTTAGGAAAGCACTGAAAATTGTATTCCTGTAAACTACTATCTAACATGAAAAAGCTTTAAATATATCGTTTTAATTTATAGTTTTTACTAAGTTTGACTTTCACTTAATTTCATTGACAATGTTGTGAGCACCTACGGCCTTAGAGGAAGCTACGTACCAAATTTCATTCCAATTCGTTCTTATAGGGATTTTTAGTAACTTTGACCCCCCTTCCCAAACAACCGTAAAATTTCGAATTTCTTTTAACCCTTTCTTAGCGAGGGTTTAAATTAGCTGGGGGTCGTAGAAAAGATATTTGAATCACTTTGTAACATCCGCGTTAATTTAGGATGTAACAAACTGGTTCAAATAGAGTTTGTAATTTTAAATGTATAGGCCTAATTAGTATAAGATATATATTGTTTAGTATTTAAATATACAATATACAGTATATATCAAAATAAAGCTACGAATGTGATATTTTAATGGCATTTAGTTTAATTCAGATGGTTTGTTTAGTTTTCAATTAAATGTGTTTAAACTCGTGTATGTTTATGGTTATGCATGGTGTCAAATAATTTGTTTGTTATTATTATTATTGATAGCGAAAATATGTTTTGAAAAGTATTAAAAACTTCATAGTTATGATATATTTTATATAAACAATATTTTAAGCAGCATATCTCTAAGTAGACCTATATAATAACCAATTTTTGAGTTGAATTATAATTCTGTAAGCATTTTTATTTGTGTTTGTTTATAGTTTTTCAATCTAACCTTAAAAAGCTGTTGGTTTTGAAGAGTATTAAAGTGATTATAAATTTATTTTGCTAAGTAATGTTGCTATGGTAATACATTTAAACAAACATTAGCTTTTTATACGAACAGCTGTTTTTGTGAGCTAGCTAATGGTTTTGAGTTCATACAATAAATGCTGTTCAGTTTCTTCCAAATTTGAAACTTTTTCGGGAAACTTTTCTTTACGTATAAACCTTCTATGAACTACTGCAAACATTTTAAGACCAAAAATAGCCAAATCGTTCCAGCCGTTCTCGAGTTTTAGCGAGACTAACGAACAGCGATTCATTTTTATATATATAGATAAAGCAAACAAAAATGGTAAAAATGTATTAAATTTAAAAAATCTAATAGGTGAAAATTTGGCATGAAGTTTAACCTATATCTCAATTATATATCTCAAGAAAAATAAGCGATTAAATACAATCATACGTTTTAAAATGGCGGCTGTTTGAAAATTTCAAACCTAAATTACTCAAAAACCGTATATTTTAACAAAAAATGCCAAGACACCTTTTGTAACCCTTTTGATTCCCTATCGGATGGTGTAACTCCCAAAACAATTGGATGAAGGATTATAGTTAAGTTATGTGTAATAATAGGTTTGTTCATAAAAACATACAATTAATTTGAAATTATCTTCAAACTTAAGTTCCCAGCCTCGTCCTACTTGAGTAATAAATAATTCGACCACGCAGCTGAACCGCTGACGTGAGTTGAGCAAATTTCCAAAATTAAGTTTATAGACCGATATTTTAGGGTTTCGACCAACAATTTGGTAAATAGGTCTATTCACGACGGTGCTGAATAGCTGCAAAATGGTTCGCACGCCATTCCGCATATTGGGAGTATCTTCAATAACACAAAGCATTGCGTGCTTCGCACGCCATTCCACATATTGGGATTGTCTTCAATACACAATGCATTGCGTGCTTCGCACGCCATTCCCCATATTGGGATTGTCTTCAATACACAAAGCATTGCGTGCTTCGCACGCCAAACCTCGTATTAGGGGTATTTTCAACACACAAAGCATTGCGTGCTTCGCACGCCAGCCCCACGGTAGAATCCACCACATTTTCTTTGAACCGGGTACTTCTATGGTATTTCACGTTTTGATCGATTTTGGGGGAACCAAGCGAGCTATAAGGTCGCGTAAAAAAACAAAATGTGCAGAATAACATCTTACATTTATATTTTTAGAAAAAACTCTAAAAAAAATTAATTCTCTTAGTAAAAATCTAAAAAAATAGTTACTTCCGGTCAAAAAACTTACTTCCGGTTGTTGGATTTTTTTGGCTAACGAACTCGTCCGAGCCACTTACACAACCAACACGTGTACCAAATTTGGACCAAATCGGACTTAAAATGCGACCGCTAGAGTGCGAACACATATATACATATATATATATGAATTTTAATGACACCCCAAAACGTGTTCTGGGGACCATGATCGGTGCTCATTTGCTACTCCCGACCTTGGGTCTCACCATAAGGGCCAGTGCAATAGCTCATTTTTCCTATGGAAATTCGCTAATAAAATTACAACTTATTATAATATCAATTAAATTACGTTGTTTCCTTATTATAATTAGTTCGTTACCGTATTTAAACTCGAGCAAATTGAATTTAATAAGTAGGCCTACATTATAATATCAATCATTACTGGGCTTGCGTTAGTTCATCATTATAATTTGTTCCGTTCAATATTTAAACCCATCACGTATAAAAGCCGCGTCATTAATTGTCCACGGTCGTCGGTCGTAGCGGGAAAGAAGAGCTCGGACCATCGATCGTCTCCGTCGCATAGTTTTATGGTCATTGCATTTCATGTGAAAGTATGCAATCAATAACCTCAAGGAAAGTCGGTCACCTCATATTGGAACGAATCCATCCTTTAGACAATGTCAGTACAAGAACAAAGAAAGCTGTCTTGTTTGCTCCTTGGAATTATTCTGTCACAAATTAGATCCTCGTTACTGCGTTTGGAATTAACGTGCGCATTGTTACAGTAGGCTGCCATTGTTGGAAACTGATTTGGAGTTTGGCAGCAGGTTAGGCGGTATCTTGGCAGAAGTAAAAGCAAATATAAGTCGAACATAAGAGTACCTTAACACATTTACTAGTACTCCATCCGAAAATGGGAGTGAGAGAGAAAATAATATACATTTGGTAGCGTAGTAGGCCTATCTAGGGTAGTAGTTTCTAAAAACATTGATTCATTACATAGCCTACCTAACCTCAAAGTAACCAACAATATGCCACACATCAAACACGAAGAAACTTTTTCTTTGTTTAAACTCAAATTTTTGTTTCATAACTATTTTTGGAACGAAATTCTTTAACGCAGGTAGCGATAGGAGACAGGAGTTAACAAATACAAAATGTAATGCGTAACGAAAAAAGTGTTGGGTACGAGTAACGAAAAAAGCGTTGCCAAATTGGTTGCTATGGTAATTAATGTAAATACACTCAAGAAAAATGTGTTTTGGTTCATCAATTTAAATTACGAGACGATCGGTTCCGTCCGGCGTAGTTAGATATTACCGTCAATCGCCGAAATTTTAGGTTAGGCCTAGACTTAAAATTACTTTCTAGGCCTAACCTAAAATGATTGTATGTATGTTGCCATTAAGATAGGTAAAATAAATTAAACATACACACAATAGTTGTAGGTTAGGCCTAGACGAATGAACCAACATTTTATGTGTAGGCCTATTGAATGTATTTACAATGAATGGACATTAAATTGTGTTTACCATCTTAGCTTTGATGTTATAATTAATTCTACGCCTTTATTATAATAACGTTAAACGTATGGAAACAGTAAATATTTGTACAAAAAACAATCTAATAATAAACGGCAATTAAAAGATTAAAATTATGTGTGTATGTTGCCGTTAAGGCTGGTAAAAGAATTGAAAAAAAGGCGTGATGAACTTCGTTCCTGACGGGGGTCCCACTCCCACGACCGCACACGTTTGCTTTTTTCCTACAGATTCTGAAAAAAGTTTTCTGTATACTCATAGTAGCATGCAAAATAGGTAGCCCTAATTGCTACTATGTTTGAGCGCCCGTCATACGTAACACTGGCCACGAATAGAAAAGTTTACAGTCGGTTTCCTTTGGCTATTATGGCGAAGTTTAATTTGGTTTTCTTTTTGCAACTCGAGAGCGATGTTCCGTTTTCTGCGCTCGAGAAATTTCCGTGCAAAAAAAAATAAATAGTGTGCTTAAGACCACACGTTGGAAGTGATAACTTCTATGACCAATTTATATTTTTTTGTCCGTACTAATATTAGAGGAGGAGGAATAAGGATAAAATAATTTAAAACATTAATGACTTTGCAGACTTTGGTATTTAATATACATATAACACAAATATCATATATATATATATATATATATATATATATACATACATACTATATCTCGAGCGGTGACGGTCGCGAGTTTGATGCTTTTTCCTCTCCCAATAAGAAGTGCTATGTAGTATATTCGCGTTGCGTACATATATATATATATATATATAGATACATACTATATCTCGAGCGGTGACGGTCGCGAGTTTGATGCTTTTTCCTCTCCCAATAAGAAGTGCTATGTAGTATATTCGCGTTGCGTACATACATATATATATATATATATATATAATACATACTATATCTCGAGTGGTAACGGTCGCGAATTCAATGCTTTTTCCCCAAGCAAAAAGTGCCCAACGCCGCTAAAAAAGTTTTCACTTCAAAAAGTATTACTTTGTGTACTCGTTGACTAATTTAAGAAGTATAGTAAATTCCGGTCCGCATGCGCAATATTTCCTTACAAAAAGTTAGGCTAACAACAGACGAGACACCGGTGTACGGTACACTAATGTACGGGACACTAAATGTACTATCAATTAAATATGTGTCAACAGATGAGACACTGAGTAGCGCGCTACCAGATTCTGTGGCACTACGGTGTCTCTCCCTGCGAGAAGCTGGGACACCGGGACAGTGTCCCGTACACCGGTGTCTCGTCTGTTGTTAGCCTTAGTATCTCAAAAATGATGTCGGCCTGACGATTCCATCGATTGACGTTGATTTTTCTTTGTAATTCCACTTGCCGTGCTTCATTGGTGAGGGCATGAAGCAGAAAAGAAATGAAATTGTATAACTTCTCTTGGAAACGTCTTTTTACAAGTTAGTCATCTATATGAATTTCTTAGAAATGCCAATATGGTTCCGTCATATACGTGTATGACAACATGAAATGTTCCTTAATCTTATTTCATGATGCCATTTTAACGGAAAGTAATTTTAGTATTTCTAAATTCAGAAGGCAGGAAAAATGGAAAATAAAAACAGATTTAGTACCAAACTCAACAAACTTAATCACATTTCGAAATAGTCTAAATAAGTATATTTGTGTTTCCACTATATTTCCCCCTAGGCCGTAATAATTAGTGTGATCCAACTTTAACATTTAAGTGAAGCTGCTAAACATAATAATATAAATTGTAACTAGTTTTTGTAGTTGTTTGTTCGGGCTTTTGCCATCATTTGTGTTTTGAGAAGTATAAATCAACTCCTGTTAAAATCAATAAACAACTAAATCTAACACATATAAACGAAACAAAAAACTTAAACCTATATAATGGACTAGTCCTATATTTGGCATCTAACCTAAAAATACAAAATAAAATAAGAATAAGGAGGAACCCAGATTTACAACCACAAAAGATGAGTGTTCCATCTAATTATTATTGTAACAAAAACCAGTAGGACTACAATTATCTATTATCCTATTACTTTAAACGAGCAATTCTTGGATCTTTGTATCTGACGCGGATCTCGAAAACGGCTCTAACGAATTCAAAGAAATTTTGTATTTAGGTGTAGTTTTGATTTTTAAGTACACCCATATAGTTGTATTTCGTGTAAAAATGCAATTTTTTGAGAAAATCAAATTTAAAAGTTGAAAATTTTTAACATAGAATCTTATGGGTTGCCATGTTGGTTACAAAATAACAACGAAATAGTAAATAAAGCAATCAAAACAGCTGTTTATAAACAAGCCATGAGATTGAGTACTATCCAAAATCAGCTGTTCATTGGATATTTTTTAATTACTGTTAAAAAAAAACAAGCTAATTTATTTATACTTTTTTAGCACGTTATAATTAATTAGAATAAATTTGGCCTGAATTAACAATTTATTTTGTTACAATAGTCAATTTTGTAATATAGGCCTGGCTCATTTCTGAAACATAGTATTGAGGTTATGTTAACTACTGTATATTTAGGCCTGGTTTTAAAACTTTAGTTGACAGAAGATAGTAGAACTAGGACTAAAATCGTAATGAAAACCTCTCACGTTTCTAAAGCATGTATTTGAGGTTATAATTAATCTTGTAATTACCGTTAATATATTTAAGCTTGGTTTCATAATTTTACAAACCAATGTACAAACGAGCCAAATATTAACGAGATTCTTTAGCGAATTTTCCAACTGCGAGCGAAGTGAAGCAGCCATTTGAGGCCAAAGGCCGAGGCGGGGTTGGGACGCGAAGCGTCCATGGGCAGAGCCCCTAGTTAAAAGTTAAAAAGAGATATATAGACCTATTAATTATTTATCATTTAAGTTTTAAATAGATTCTTGAACTCTTAGCAGTAATAAGCGATTTTCATAATTATGTTAAATATAAGGAACCCTTCCCAAGCGTTGCCAGAAATCGGTAATTTGTGAAATTAAAACTGTGTAAAAAATATGTTAAGTTTGCCTTTAGACTAATATTTTGTGCTGAATTTCATGTACCTTAATCTAATTAAATAAAAATATACACTTTAAGTACACTGTCATTGTTTAGTTTAGTTCAATAGTAAATCTCTTCATTTTCATGATACCTACTGTTTAACAAATATATTTTCTTAATTCTGAGATCAAATTTACACATTTTCCCAGTTTTAGAAAATGTTCACTACAATCAAATTTGAGTTAAAACGTATGTGTGAAATATAAATCGTTAAAAACGAGAAATAAGTAGATCGTCAAAATACAAGCTATACTAATAAATCAAACCTTACCCAACCTGTGTGAAATGCAATAGGCATAAAAAATCCCAAAGAGCGGATTTTTCACAAAGCTTGTTCCCTTATATATAAAAAAAAACACGATGAAACAGTCAAAATTATTCGGAAGGCCTATTGCATTTCACACAGGTTAGGTAAGGTTTAATTTATTATTATAGAGCTGTATTTTGATGATATACTTATTTCTCGTTTGTAATGATTTCATAAAATTTCATGTTTCATGCTTACACACAGTAATGATTTCATAAAAATTGGATAAGCAGTTTTTGTTTACATCGCAGTAAACAAACATACAAAAATTGCCTCTTTATAATGTAAATAAATTCGATTTTTAATTTAACGTGTTTGCATTAGGAATTATGTTATTTTTTATATGTTTTTTTATTTTTAAAATTTGATTTTGTTTGATCAAAATGTATTCAGATTCATTAGCCGAATTTTTGAAGAAAATGAGAGCTATTACACTCGACCCAATTTGAAAATTACTTTATATATATATATATATATATCTGTTTTATTCCCGGATTGATAAGTGGTAGTAAATATGCTTCAAAATTGCTGATTTTTTGGTGAAAGGGTCCTAGTAGGATTCTTTAGATACACTTTTTTTTGTTTTTCGATCGGATTCAAAATGGCGGAGTTTACCGATTAATCGTTTTTGGGTAGGGATTTAAGGGTATATAAGTATTATGGATTTTTCCCACCTTGAAAAAATGGTAGTAAATATGCTTCAAAATAGATGAAATTTTAGTTCAAGGGTCCTTGTAGGATTTCCCAGACACTGATATTTTCATTTTTCGATTTTACACAAAATGGCGGCTTGTTTGATTCAAACCAAAATAGCAAAGTTAGAGCGAGGAAATTGCATTATTACTCCCACCCATAAGCCCTTGTGCAGATTTTGAGTTATATCGTTCGAAAGGTAATTAAATGTACTACAATCCTGTGTAAAAGTAATTCAGGTACAGTCCCCGGAACAAGAAAC
>JAGFPH010001753.1:61413-72845 GCA_018207615.1 Philaenus spumarius | reverse complement strand
CCCCCCCCCCCGATCTCTGACGTCAAAATGACGTAGGAACCTGCTTGGGGGGGGTAGTTTTCCGGGGGGTAGTATTCCGGCGACCCGTATGCCGGGTTGAACAAACCAATTATTGCACATAACTTAGCTATTATCCTTCATCCGATTGTTTTGACAGTTACACCACCCGATATGGAATCAAAAGGACTACAAAAGAGGTATCTTGACATTTTTCGTTAAAATGTACGGTTTTTGAGTTATTTAGGTTTGAAATTTTCAAACAGCCGCCATTTTTAAACGTATGATTCGATCGTATCGATTATTTTTCTTGAGATATATCCTTGTTAGGTTAATCTTCATGCCAAGTTTGAACTCAATCAGTCAAACCGTTCTCTAGATATTAATTATTTTGCACAAAAAACAAAATGGCGGATATCTGGGAAACGAAGAGTTTTCGGTCCTATGTTTATATTAACTTTTTTTTGTTATTTTCACCTGAAGAACAAGTCCTGAGAGTTTCTTCGTGGGACACCCTGTATAAACACCTAAACAATACGGTGAAATTTATAACTTAACAAAATCGTAGTCACTTTGTTTTATTTTCTGTCGTGATGTTTTTGTTACTTGTACAATTAGAGTTTATTTATTAGTTTTAGTTTTTAAATAATTGGTTGGTATTAGTCCAACGCCTCTATACAGAAGCCGTCCATCAGAGTGTAAATGTCCGATTTAGTCAACATATATATTTTAATATTATTACTACTCGCTTCGCGGCGAAATAAATGCAAACATTATTATAGTTTACTCTGATATTTTTACGGAAATTACTACTGATAACCATAGAGGCGCTTGGAATGGGTTAAGGTGGTGGGGTAGTGGTGGCCTGAAGTAGGGCCAGAATTTTGATTAGGACAAAGGCTCTTTGAGTAGGGTAGGATGGTGGTATTAGTGGTGATCTGGATGCGATGCAGGACCAGAGTTTTTGCTTGAATGACAGGATTTTTACATCATAGAGAGGAGATAAGATAAAAAAAAAATAAAAAACCAAACTCGCGCTTGATCAGTTTTTATAGAACGATTTGTTTCTGATTTGAGAAGCAGTCTAAAGACTGAGACAAACAGTAATGGTCTACAACCCTGGTTTGTAGGTTACAGTTTTAGTACAACAATACAAACGCAATTAGTTATGAGGTTGGTGGAATTATACGTAACACATGCTCTTAATAAGGTACTGGTTTTTGATTTTTAATATTGCTTCGCATTTGATGTGTATTGATCTGAGTGTGCCTTCATTGATTGTGGCATTCTGCTTCTTTTGTCTGATCTTCTCTAACGAAGGAAACTGTGTGTACACAATTACCAGTTCTTTTAAAATGGGAGTTAAATTATACAGAGACTTTGGAGACCCCTGCGTGCTCCGCACGCCAACCCCCAAATGGAACCTTCTAAAAACCAATGTTATGTTTTATTTATAATAAAGCTATATGATTATTAATAATAACCTCAAAATTAAGATAATAAATAATGATAAATGTTCAAATCAAATTATTTCTTATATTTCATAACAGCAGTTATAATAATGGTTAAAAGAACCAGCAAGGCTCAGGTCTACACTTTAAAACCCTAACCTAAAATCTAGAAATACAAAAATAATTGCTTCAAATTTTGAGCTGTTAATGGAAATATTGGCACAAACAGCTAGCTATATTATCAGCTGTTCTTTTATTCAATTTATTGCTATTGTAATAAATGTAAATACATGTGTTGGTTTATCATTCTAGGCCTAACCTAAGAGTTTTTTCCGACTAAATTTACAAATATTGAAATAAAAAAAAGTTTTTATCGAAATGAATTATAGCCTATGTTACTCAGGTAAAGTGTAGCTTTTTATCAGTAAAACTTTTTTTTCAATCGGTTCAGTGGTGCCAGAAATTACCCATTTTACCTCTTTTTGATATTAGTATAAATGTATCTTATCTTCTAAAGCGAGAGATAATTGTCTGTCTGCTAAATGGATCTGGAATCTCCGTCTAAGGATTTTTGATTTTTTGATTTTATATGGGGCTTTTGGCCACGAGAAATCGATTGGAAATGGTCACCAGTCTGGGAAAATTCGTTTTCTACGTCTTTTTATTAAATTATAAAGTGAAATTTGTCCATTTTAAACAATACAAAGCACAGCTGATGCAAATGTTTTCAATGTCATTACAATAATCATCTGTTTTCTTTTAAACGAAGCACAGCTGATCATCTGTTTTCTTTTAAACTGTATTTTATTAGAGGTAAGCCTAATGTTGTACCTATTTATAGTTACCATGGCAACGAATACTTCTGCTAAATAAACATACCCTTTATTTAGTTGTTTAATGTTATAGACCTAAACGATGTTCACGGAAATTTGCAATAATATTGACGTGAGCAAACTAGGCCCTAGGCTTAAATCGATATTGAAATATTAAACTTTAATTTAGGCCTGACTTATTTCTGAGGCATAGCGTTGAGATTATGGTTAATCCTTTAAACTGTATTTTTATTACAGGTAAGCCTAATGTTGTATATACCCTTTATTTAGTTGTTTAATGTTATAGGCCTAACCTCAAAACTCAATAATCCAATATTTATTATTGAAATCATAGCCCTGCTTATAATCGAGCTTTAGCTCGGTCTCCTGGTACTGAAGAGTTAATAGAACAGCCATACAACCTTCCAAAAATCACACTTATAAGGTTTCTATATGTGTGTGTCAACGTGTATCTTTTATAGGTTAATAAGTAGCAGATTTTATTTTAAAATATAATTCACTTTAACTGTCGTATTATTTTACAGAACAGCTGTTTTATGTTTTAAATTTATTTATTTAATACCATGTTTTAATGTAAACTGCAGAACAGCTGTTTTATGTTTTTAAATTCTCATTTATTTCTTAAGGGGATTTTTCGTTTTTCGGGGATCTCAAAACTATTTAGTTTTTAATTTGAGAAAAAAAACTTATATTTTTCCCTCGTTCCTTGGGCCGATACCTTTAATTTGACACCTTTCCCATCATCCTCCGATTTACCAAATTCCCACAATTTTGAATCTAAAATTTTGCTTACAGAATTATTTAACACATCAGCTGTAAGTAAAACACAAGCTATTATGTATTCCTAATAATCATTTGTATACATACAATGGTTACGACACAGCAAAATATCGTGGCTGTAGAGACCCTGCTAGTACAGTGACTAGATAGAGACAGTGTGGCCAAGTGAGGTCTTGTTTCCTATTGGCCGGCAGCCATGTTTATCCTAAATTCTTATCTGTTTCTATTATATTTGTTAAATTTTTTATTTAAAACAGAATACACTTTTTAAGAAGAAACACAGTTTTTATTATTTAATTTCAATATAAATATCAAACTGTTCAATTAAATCGCTTGTTTTTCCCTTTATAAAAAAAACAAAGAGGTAATTTCTCTTATAATTACAAAGAGATACAACACTAATCTTTACATTATAATTCTGAGCAGATGACATTACTTTCAGGAAAAACATGGTGGCCACATGGCGGCTTACAGAGCTCCATGCAGAAACATGTACAGTCTGCCAGCAGCTCTGACATTAGCATGTCACTAGTTTCCAGCTGCTGCCATGGGGAGGTTTGGGGTTGTACTTAAAGCAACCATATTTTAAAAAAATGTTTTATTTTTTATTTTCTACATAAAAAAGAATCAGCTGTATGGCTTCTTCATTACTTAAAGTACCTATATACACAATCGGTTGTTATCTAACCTAACCTAGATGTGTTGTACTATTAGTGCAATGTTTTATCACTAATTTATCTGTACTGGAAGGAAATAATAATATACTCTTGTATGATTAGGAAATGGCGTACCGCGGCCTAAGTAGGCACGTGGACTTCGAGGCCCTTCCGGAGCCGGGAACCCGCTTTACACTTCAAGATCTCATCGGCGAAGGCACGTACGGCGAAGTGTACAGCGCAAGGGATACTACTACAGGTAACTTATAGTAGTTGTACCGTAGGCCTACTGTCTCACGTAATATGGATGTTGTATACGTAAATATACATGACAATTTGTCAAAGTAACGTTTTAAACGACTTAATCCAGGCACATTGTAGTAAAAGATCGTTTGTAATAGGCCTACAGTATTACAGTCGTGAACTCATCTTGAATGTGTTAATTGATTGTTTGAAAATTGAGCAAAATTATACTAAGAAAATTTCCGTTATAAAAAACTGTCCGCTTTATGAATTACACGCTTTTACTTTTTCTTCGAAAATATTACACAATGCAATATCCATAGTGGAAAATAAATATAAGTATTTTTTCATGAAAGAGAAGTATCTTCAAAGAAGAAATCTAGATACCCTTTGAAATAAGAGGGGGATTCATGCAACCTGTTGTAAATGCTTAATGTGTTAAAATGGTAAACTGCTATTTGAATTTTGAATGAAGGACCCCTTGTGCAAATGTGTTAAAGTGTTATTTGCTAAAGTAAGGTTGACCTTGTTCAGGTTTTGTGAGTTTGTGTGCTTGATCAAATAAACAACTTTTAATTGACACACCAAAGACAAGTAGAAAGGGAAAGTCCTCCTCATTTAATTGTTCAATTTGATTGTAAATAAAAACACAATTTTGATAATTAATCGATATATTTTTTATTTATTTTGTAAAGAAGGATTTCTAATAACAAAAAAATGACAATAAAAATATGTTTAGGATACGCTGCAGCCTTGTCCCCTCCGAGGTTCCAGAAATTACTGTAGGCCCTACTACCCGAAAAATAATAAATTGAAGAATATTATAATACCTGAGTAATTTATTACTGGCATAATAATTAATATGAAATGGGTTCATTCATAGGGGTTCTTTTTAGAAAATAAGAATTACTTGTTATATTTTTATGTATTACTGTACTCGGAACATTCTAAAGATTGATTTGGTATATAGTTTAATACATTATTTTGATTACATCCCTCTTTTTACAGTTCTTTAGACTGAAACTGTAATACCGTACGCACTTTATAATTTGTGAATTATATTTTAGATAAAATTAGGCTCATTTTCTGCATTTTTTGGAAACATATTTTGTGTTTTCCTGATCTAGGCTAAATCACTAAAGTTTAGAATATGCCTCTAAACCATATTCTTTAGTTTGTAAAAGAGATTTTATTCCCTACTTACTAAATAATGTATATATTACATTTTTTTTTAAATATTTATAACAAGATTAGGCCTCTTTTTGGTTCCTTTTTGCTAACATATTTGTGCAAACAAAATCAAATACACAGAAATGTTCTCTGCACTTTTCTGAACACGAAAATGTATAAATGTACTTTACTAAAATGGTTTAGATAGGGTTTTAGATGAAAATGTGTTCTAGTAGTAAAAATGTGCCTGCCAGTATAGAAATATTCAACTGCCAGATAGAAAGTCAACAAGAAAGTAAAAAAAGAAAGAAAATTATCTCTAACTTCGTCGGATTCCCGGAAATTAAAGATAGGAGAAAATGTTTATTTTCTTTGCTCCATCGTTTCCCCGGTTCCTTCCGAATTCTTTTCTTGGATTCGAAATTATTATTATTATTATTATTTTCCATCTCAAATAAAACAAGAACAAGAAAAACACAAAATTGTTGATTCAAATTCAAGCTGAAAACCTCAAATTACCTTCCCCAAGAGTTTTACGACGTTACAACTGGTTTACAGGACCCCAGACCATTGTAAAGTCGAGTGTGTTATCGACTCTAAATAGCACACTTCTGTCAAACGAGTTTCTCGATTTTACCGCACTTACAACGTTTACAATACTTAACACAGGTTGCATGAATCCCCCTAAGAAGTGCCCGTGTGAATTTCTGAGTTTCCCCTATTTTTTGTATTAGGCTATAATCTGTTAGTTTAGGTAAAAAATGTTAACTTTGGATCAAATTGCCCATTAGAAACGGCAGATGTTACTGTAACTTTCGGCATGTGCCAAACAGCATTTTCTATAGGCTATCTTTATATATAATACGTGAAGCCGTTTTTTGTAAACACAACTCCTCCCTTATTTCTGGACCAATTTTAATGTTTGAGGTTTCAAAAAATTCGTCTCATTTCGTAGTTTTGCAATAAGGTTTTAGATGTCAAAAATTCTTATCCTTAATGGCGTGAGCTAATCTCAAAGGTCGGGTTTTCCCCATAAGATTAACATGGAACGAATTTAAAAAAAACATTTCTATATAAAACAGCTGTTTATAATAAAAAACAAACTAATCCAGTTGCTTTCGTGGATGTAAATAATTATGTTAATAGTAGCCTATTCAGTAGGTTATAGAAACCTTCTTAATGTTAAACAGATAAAGTCCGATTCCCATCGTTGGTATTTTTGTTCAAAGAACAGAAAATGCCTCGAGTAATTATAGGTTAGGCCTAGAATGATGAAACAACTTCTTGGATGTATTTAAATTCATTACCATAGCAACCAATTGAATAAAATAACAGATAAAACAGTTGATTCAGTTGTCCAGCTTTTAGTACAAAACCATATTTTAAGTTAGGCCTAGACAGAATCAACACATGTTTCAAGACACACAATACAATAAAAATTGCGTTATCTATATCTTATATATTAAAAAAATTCTGTTTTTCTTTTCCGAGTCCGTTTGGCTCTTCTACCCGACCGATTTTCATAATTGAGGTCTTAAATTAAAGGTATGCACGCCCAGATTTGCCATCAAGCATTACAAATCACGTATCTTTCGCCTTACAAACGTTATAATCAAATGCAAATTTCTGCTGTGTATTCCTTATGGGGGGTTTTTTTTTGGTTCTTTGTCCACTTTGCGTTCGTATACCGTCCATCCGATTGTTTTGAAATTTTGTACAGTAACACAGGTTAACCCTGGGAAGGTTTTAGGCCATTTACCGAAGTCCTAAGACATTAGGGCTACGCCCCAGTGGCCCTCAAAGTTTCAATGTTAATCTTATGGAAGAAAGATTTCTATTGATTTTATCAGGGACACAAAAACAGCTGTTCGTATAAAAAGCTTAAAACAGCTGATTTTGATCAACAACTGATTTGGATCAAATCAGTATCAAATGTAGAATTACCTTTTTGAGGTTACATTGACAAACTAAAAACAAACACAAACAAAAATCAACGAAAAATGCTAACTATATTTTAATTCAATTCAAACATTGATTGTTACAAACCTATTATATATAAAACAGCTGATTTGGGTCAAAAACTGAACATAATCATTCACAGATATGTCAAGTCTTATATATTATCATCCGTTCAGCCGCTATTCACCCGAGAAGGAGCCCCGGTATACAATCCTTCAAATTTCCCATGTTAATCTTATGGAGATAATGTTTAATGCGTTTGAGTCAGCTGCCAAATAAAACAGCTAATTTATGCTCGGTCACCTATGTACAAACGAGCAAAAGATTAACGAGATTCTTTATCAAATTTTCCACCTGCGAGCGAAGCGAAGCAGCCATCTGAGGCCGAAGGCCGAGCCGGGGTTGGGACGCGGAGCGTCCAGGGGTGGAGCCCCTAGTTGGATTTAAAAATAAGAAAAAAACTATGTTACATCCTTATTGAAAATACATAAGACATATTATAATTTAATAGTAGGCATTTTTATCGGTAATATACGGTAGCAATTGATAGTGAGTAACCGATATTAACCACAGAGCACTAAATAAGAATAGAGTGGGCATGCAGGCTGAGGCGGTGAAGCCGCTGCCACAGCCAAGATGGCGGCTCTCCCTATGCTACTGCGCTGACGCAATAGTACAGATATATTTACAGTTAAATCTGAATAGTTCCTGTGTACTTAAGTTATTTTGTATAAATAATTTAACACGTTCAAAATTAAGTGTTTAATTACCATAACCACTGACTGACAAGCGCACAAGCCACACTGGCTGTTGCGCAGCTCCCAGATAAAAAATGGTTTACATTTAAAGTCGAAACTACCAAAATATATGTCCTTTTACAAAAAAATTACAGAACGTAAAATTTCAACTCATTGCCTCCAACTTTTACGCAGACGAAACTTCTCTGACCAAAAAAATAAAAAAAATTGTCGCTTACTAACTTTTTCATGTCATTTTAATTACTTACTTAGTTAAATGATGTTGAAAAATAGTTTGACCAATAGTATAAAAATAAATAAATATTTTTGATTTCACATCCTGTATCATGAATCAATGCAGTATAAACCTGCGAAGTTTCAAGTTGATTGAATGATCACAAATAATTTAAATCTTAGTTTAAGAAAATCGCTTTCTCTAACTCGAGTACGGATGAAAATGCGGCGACGGGAGAACTTGCCTCAGCTAAGATGGCCGATCTAGCCTCAATTGCCTCAATGCCGTTCGTATTGGGATGTCTACTCTATTCTTATTTAGTACTCTGTGATATTAACAGCTGATTTCAAAATATGAAACAATTATTAAATAATATAACTGTTGATATAAAATATACGAAATAATTTGATTTGAACATTTAACATTATTTACAATCTTAGTTTTGAGGTTATTATTAATCTTACACATTTATTATAAATAAGACATAACATTGTTTTTAAAAAGTTCCACCGGGAGATGGCGTGCGGAGCACGCAAGGGTCTCCCCTAGTTTTATAATATTACTTTCTGATCGCATATATCCTGAAACTCAACTAAGACATTCAACGTATAAAAGAGATGCATTGAACATAAAGCCTGGGCTTGTTGCACAGACTAAGATCAAGAAGGCTTTACAACAAAGTCAAAACTTTTGTCTGTAGCTTTACATTTTATTGCCGAGTCCGGTCCGTTTTAAGGTAATATCTAAGAAGGATTTAGCCTGTTCTCTGTGGTTTAAAGTTCTATTTGTCGAACGTAAAAGTAGTCTGGCAAAGAAGGTGTGTCAATGTAAATATGACTCTAATTTTCTTGGGCTAGTCCTTCCTAAAAAGGAATATTATAGCTTCAATATTTTAATGGTTTAATGGTTCTGCTAAACTTTCGTTATACTTCTCTCTGATTTACTATTATGTTTAAGCGACAAAAAATGTTTATTAATTCGTTACATTTTATATGAAGTTCTTTTTTAATTTCTAAAGTTTGACACCTCAAACTTTTTAGAATAAACTTGGTTAAAAATCAGTAAAGGTTATATTTGTGAAAATGCAGGAGAAAAAGCTATTGAATTCTATGATTTTGAAAAAAAGAGAGGATTGTGAACTTGGTAATTATTGTGTCTACGATGCTTGATGTTAATTATATGTCAATCTACGGCAATCAACATCTAGTTTAATTTAAATTCCGCTATATTGGAAGCATTAATTAACCAATAGTTGAACATTTAATTCAAACGAAAAACCGCAATCAGAAGAAGCCACCTAGATCTCGGTGAATCATTGACCGCAAAATTTCCAGGAAGTTTAGCCGGTGTGAACGTCAAACAGCTGTCAGCCTTATCAGAAGTAAACCTGTTATCATTTTGACGCATGATAGACGGCATCTGCG
Organism: Philaenus spumarius; assembly: GCA_018207615.1. NCBI lineage: Eukaryota > Metazoa > Arthropoda > Insecta > Hemiptera > Aphrophoridae > Philaenus > Philaenus spumarius. Next base: position 63,360 of record JAGFPH010001753.1, on the reverse strand, counting down.
GTTTTACACTACATCGCACAGATTGCACAAGAGAAGGAAACGATTTGACAGTGGTCAAAAAATGTAGACAGTGACGTCTTAATATTTATTACGAATCTTGTTATTTTGTAATGAAGGAAAGAAATAATTATAATATTCGAAAAATTGGGTAAATTTAAAGGGACCTTCGTAGCTTTCCAACAATTAATATTAAATTTGTTTTGTAAACTATTGAATATTTTAATGAAACTACACAAATATTACTGGTGCCTACGCAAAACAAAATTGAATACGGAGGACGAGAGAAAGATCTTCTATCCACTTTTATCGAAAACAACATTAAACTCTTGAGAATAGCAATTAGCTACACCTAATTAATAATCTAACTTTAATAATATCAGTTGAATACACAAAATTAGGCAGCTAATACTGCAATTTGTTACCTAATACAAAATGTTTCCATTTATTTCTTTTTACCAATTCTGTCGAACATGTAAGTACCGCAACCAAATTAACAACAACGAAATTGAATCAATTCTCATCTTCATAATTTCCTGACATTGACCACAACTATTCTTAACCACAGTAAATGTAGTAGTCTATATATATAAAATTCAATGTATGTCCGTCTGTTTGTACGTTTGTATGTTTGTCCTTTATGCGTTACCAAACCGTCCATCCGATTGCTTTGAAATTTTGCATAGTAACACAGGTTAACCCTGGGAAGGTTTTAGGCCATTTACCGAAGTCCTAGGACATTAGGGCTACGCCCCAGTTGCCCTCAAAGTTTCAATGTTAATCTTATGGAAGGTCAATCTTAAGGAAGAAGAAGAAAGATTTCTTTTGATTTTATCAGGGGCACAAAAAACAGCTGTTCGTATGAAAAGCTTAAAACAGCTGATTTTGATCAACAACTGATTTGGATCAAAAACTGAATATAATTTTAGGTTAGGCCTACAATGAACTTTTTTTTCTTTTTTTTTACAATTAACTAAAACACTTGGGCTAATTATTAGTATCAGGTTGATTTGTCTATCCGTGAAAAGCCGGGTCGGGCCAGCTAGTTATATATAAAAAAAGGTTTGCTGAATTTTTAGGTCTCTGTGATTACTAGATAACCTTCAAATTCGACGGGTCAATCTCTAGCCCGTTTAAACAAAAATGATTCTTAACCTTCGTACGTACAGAATAGCCTGCTAAAAACATTAAAAATCGGTAAATTTAGCAAGGTCAATATTTTGTGCATCGCACATTTCGCTTAGAGAATTCCCAAACAGAATTAATTAATTTCAACACTACATTTCGACATTCGACCCCAAGCACTTTCTCCACACACGATTCTCCGAAGACGATAGATCAAAATTGAAAGTGGATTCTAAACTGTTGCATCATTGAATACAATGGGAGGAAGTATCTTCTGATGTAATGCCGATAACTGGTGGGAAAAAGTGTTTGTTTAGTTTTGGCTTTTGTTTTCATCAATGAGTTTGTTCCAGCTGTAGGAATCTCAATGCAATGCACGGCATCAGTTTATCATGCGAACGTTAGTTTGACTGCAACCCAGTATGGATAAATGCGTTACAAGAGTAGTTGGCATAGTTATAGAGCATGCCAACCCGTGTATATTCCAATAATCAGAGCAAAAGCATATTTTACTTGGAATTAAAAATTTGTTTCCCTAACAAAAAGTATTTTATTATACCGGTATGGCAATGATGTTTATCTATCTTATCTTCTAAAGCGAGAGATAATTGTCTGTCTGCTAAATGGATCTGGAATCTCCGTCTAAGGATTTTTGATTTTTGGATTTTATATGGGGCTTTTGGCCACGAGAAATCGATTGGAAATGGCCACCAGTCTGGGAAAATTCGTTTTCTACGTCTTTTTATTAAATTTAAAAGTGAAATTTGTCCATTTTAATCAATACAAAGCACAGCTGATGCAAATGTTTTCAATGTCATTACAATA
>JAGFPH010001753.1:15042-57754 GCA_018207615.1 Philaenus spumarius | reverse complement strand
AGCTGAAAAAACTGTTCGCAGCCAATTGAAAAATTATTTGTAGATAATGGAAAACTATTTAATCAGTCAAGATATTGAAGCACCAACGTATAGAGAATTCTATGTATTTTATAGAAGTACCAGTACTTTCGGTAATGGTAAAGAGTATTTAAAAATACCATAACACTTAAACAAACAAAGAATTGTTGCTCAATTACATTTTGCTGATAAATACAGTAGACTTAACTATAGGATCTTACTCTATTCGAGCACTGTGTAAAACTTATTGAAATACTATTGTTCATTTTCTTTTCGACTGTGAAATCTTAAAATTGTTCAGACACAAAATAAATATATAAAGCAGGATATTTGTGATAGTACAAATTTTGCAGAAAACAGAATGAATCAGTTGTAATGATTATTACGTGTCATTTTTAATTAATATCAGTTATTTTAAAATCATCAATCAAATAAACGGTATCAGTTAACTGACACAAACTTTCTCCCAACTTACTGTAGTCAAAATAATATTATTTTTAATCATTTTATTTTTTACTACTTTTTAGAACAAAACAAAAAAATAATATTCTACCTACGTCAATCGTATAAAAAAATTATTGTCCCAGGCGGGATTCGATCGCGCGACCTTTGAATTACTGGCCGTGCTCGCTACCGTGGTGCTACCCCGTGCGGCCGCCGCCACGATGCTAGATTGACAACACAAACTTGTTTATTTTTAAACATTTCCCCATAATTATAAAACGCCGAAGTTTTGATAAAAGCGGGTGGTGTCATTTTGTTTTGCATCTTAAGCACTATAAATACTGAAAATTTGATCAAAATCGTTAGAGCCGTTTTTGAGAAATTTGCATTTTTGTCGTTTTTTATGGGTTTTTAGGGGTAAATTACCCTTAAAAATTTAAAATTCCAAAAAATGAAAAAAACGCCTGGAGATATTAGGGTTTAGTACCTACATACCAAATTTCATGAAAATCGGACCAATAGTGTCCTCTCTGGTCGTGTATACATACAGACAGACTGACAGACAGACACCACTCTAAAAACACTTTTTTGTGTTCAGGGAGCACCAAAACAAAAAATTCCACTAAGAATATTTTTGGGTTCAGGGAGCACCAACACAGATAATTGCACTAAACAATTTTTGGAGGTTCTGGGAGCACCAAAACTGATAATTCAACTGAAAATTCAAATTCGAACATTTTTACGAAAACAATACTTTCTCCATATACTACGTATAGGGTGGAGAAAGTAAAAAGTTATAAGTTTACTTTTTTAAATTATAAATTAAATTGTTCTGCAAAATTTCGTAACAATATTCCTTTCTTCCAGAGTTGTGTAGGGAAATTTAAATAAACCCGAGGTCGCCAGAGATCCAGAATAGTTTACCAAAAAAGTAATACTAACAACTTATTATAAATTCATACACTTAATATAACCAATGTTGGGGAAACCAGTGGAAAAGGGGTGAGGCATAAAAACACAGTATTGCCGTACCCTATATCGTCTGATGGAAAACATAATTTCAGTGACATTTTCAATAGAATTTCGATCCGATATAGTGTTCCTGTGAAGTATATGAGTCTGTCTAAAATAAATGTTATTTTTTTCAAAATCTGTGTTGGAATATTTTCGAAAATAGAAAGGGGAACGGGCTTTTGAACTAAATATTTAGGAATACCTTGATAAAACGTGTCATAAAATTCAAAAAAATAATGATTTTGATAACCTTAAATAAAGCCCACTCAAACGGCACTGATAATTCAGAGTAAACCAGTTTTTGAGTTCTGGCTAATGGAATGTAGTCTAACTATTACGGGTTAGTATATTGCATAATAGGCCAGTCGGTAGAGGTAATTTTAGACCAAAAGTTCCAATAATTTACAATACGGCTGATTTTTTTTTATAAGTACATTCAAGAATGTAGATACACATAAAAAAAGTTTACCAGTCTATCGATTTCCCAAAGTCGAAAAAAATCGATTATCATTTTTTTTTCGATTATCCTTAATATTTCGAGCTGGGATGAAAATAGAGAAAAATAAAATAGGTATTTTACAACAAAAAAGGTCATATGTATTTATTTCGTCCGAGCAATGGTTTGTCTGGAAAAAATTCGAAAATGCAGGTATGTATTTTGCAGCAGGGGAAATCACTAAAAGGGGACATCTTATTCATATATGAAGCGTTGGCTCATTCTAAATTGGCCAAATTTTAATATATCGAATTGAAAATTGACGTGTGAGTTAAAATATATATTTTAAACATTTATGCTGAGTCTCAGCTTGTTATCTTGAAAATGACCCGATCTAGGAGTCGATTTCGATTATCGATTTTAGGAGTACCGGACCCACGAACTAATTTCAATCTATTCCAGTTTCGTCAATTTTTGGAATATCAACATCAAATTTGTTTTACAAGTTGAGTACACCAGTATAAATATTCTTAGTAAGTATGAATGATTTTTTTCTTGTTATTTTTAAAAACGAGGCGCTTGAAAATAGTCTTTTGTTTTACCTATCTCGTTTTAACTATAACACTTTTGGATTCAACGACTCCATTTTCGACATTTTTGAACATATCGATTTAAAAATTGCTACAGAAGTTACAAATACAATTGTTTTTTTGCTATACTTATTTAAAAAACTATATTTTCAAAAATGACTAATCTGCAGCTGATCAACTCAAGCGTTTTGATGAAAAATCTAAAAAGGTCTAAAATTATACTTTTTTAATTTACTTGTGCTTTTAAAAGTAAATAATGAAAAAGGTTTATACTCCTTGAATTTGTTTGAATATATATATTTAACTTGTAAAAAAACTTTCAGGTTGATATTTTGAAAATTTTCTAAACTGGAGCCGATTAAAATTAGTTCGTGGGTCCGGTACTCCTAAAAATCGATAAACCCATTGATAAGTCAAGTGGCTCTAGATCAGGTCATTTTCAAGATAACAAGCTGAGACTCAGTATAAATGTTAAAAATACATATTTTAACTATTATGTCAAGTTTCAATTCGATATATTAAAATTCGGCCAATTTAGAATGACCCAACGCTTCATATATGAATAAGATGTCCCCTTTTAGTGATTTCCCCTGCTGCAAAATACATACCTGCATTATCGAATTTTTTTCCAGACAAACCATTGCTCGGACGAAATAAATACATATGACCTTTTTTGTTGAAAATACCTCCCCTACACGGTGGTATTTTTTATTTTCCTCTATCTTCATCCCAGCTCGAAATATTAAGGATAATCGAAGGAAAAAAATGATAATCGATTTTTTTTCGACTTTGGGAAGTCGATAGACTGGTAAACTTTTTTTATGTTAATGTACATACTTTAAGGTACTTATAAAAAAAAATCAGTCATATTGCAAATTACTGTTAGTTTTAACCTATACCGACTGGGCTATAAACTTAGCAAACCAATTTGTGGAGACAATTGACCGAGATAGACAAACTACTGAATCTAGAAGTGTTTTTCTTTTACACACAAAATGGCGCTGAAAGGAATAGTTCTTCGACTTAAACTGAACATTTCTGGCTCACCACCAATAAAAAAGCTGAAAAAGAGAATCTAGTAAGTCCGCAAAACTATTTAAAATTTGTTATTTTGCTAAATGCTCTACCTGCGTTGTAAACACACACAAAATCCCCACGAGCAAGCAGTAGGCCTACTACAACCTGTTGTACGACGACGAAAGTAGAGCGATATACTTTCTCTAGCCAATGGAGCTGAAACGGTTCGGTTATTTATTAAAGTCGCTGCCTAGAAAGTGATTTCTTACCGGTAACTCGAATAACGATTTGTTTCGTTTGTTGGGACTTTAGAAAGGCTCTGATATATTTCCAACTGTTTTAACGCAATCTGTTTTGTCGACTGAATAGTTTAGGATTAAAAAAAAATCAGTTTTAGTCCTAGGCCATATTGTAAATGGTGAGACATTTGTATTTAACGACCTCTCATTTTCAGGATCCGAAGGACAACGCCATTGCATCGTATAGAATGTAACCTATGCTAGCGTCCGGACTGCTGTACGTATTGGAAAATGCTTCTTTTAGTTTGTTAAATTGGGACCTCCAACACAGATCTGTGTTCGGATAAGCGTTCGGTTTCTGTGCGAATCCCTCGTCATCAATAGTACTACTGGTATACAGTAAAGAAGTTTACCGACGTACAATGTACTAAAATAAATGTGATTAAATACAATCTGTCATAAACAGTGACATTATGCTTAACTCTAGCAAAGATGCGATAGCTAGTTGACAAAAATATAACATTAATAAACTTTGAGATTGACGAGTGAGGAGGAATTGTTTTAAAATAATAATAACAATACACTAATTCTCACACACATACGTTTAATGATAAAACGCGTTTATCACTGAAGATGACGACTATGTCGTTGAAACGCGTTTCATCATTAAACGTATTTGTGTGAGAATTAGTGTATTGTTATTATTATTTAAACAAATTAAACACAAATCAGCACGCCTATATAATTTGTTTTAAATATTACAACTCGTGAAAAGTGTGGATTATATTTCTACTCGGAATTAGAAACCAAGGCCGTTCTATGTGTGGTTTTGAATAAATTATCTAAACTAAGTACAGTTATATTTTCATGATTCTTGGTTTCCAAGCCACTTTGAACAATAAATAAAATAATATAATTATTAAACATTACCTGGACATTTGGCCGTGTGTGACTTCTGTTGTCCGATTATTTATTTACGACGCGTTTCGGGAACGCATTCCCATTGTCAAGTATACGTTAAAACACTAAGCCCATACTTTCAAAACACAAATACACAACACTTAAACACCTATACACAAATTTTAAAAACATGTGCCGCACAATAAATTGATTACCATGTACAATACAAATGGTAGCCGTTAAAATGTTTAACGTCGGAAATCTCGAAAACCGTAATCTTAACCAAAAAAAAATTACTAGAGGTAAACTATTAACTACAAAAACAATGATAACGTTGAAACCATTTGTTATAAGCTCAAACGACAACCGATTTATTGACAAACATGATGTCTACAACAACAACCAATATATTTACATAAAACTAAAATTAGTTTTGAATTCTGAAGTTAAATAAAAATAAAAACACCACAGAGCAATATTTCTAGTTCTGGAGTAGGCGTACATTTTTTTAATGTGCACCGTTTTATAACTATACTAGGGGAGACCCCTGCGTGCTTCGCACGCCAACCCCCAATGGAACCTTCTAAAAACATATCTTATGTTTTATTATTTATAATAAAGGTGTACGATTAATAATAACCTCAAAACTAATATGGTAAGTAATGATAAATGTTCAAATCAAATTATTTCTTATATTTGATAACAGCAGTTATAATAATAGTTAAAAGAACCAGCATGGCTCAGGTCTACACTTTAAAACCCTAACCTAAAAGCTAGAAATATAAAAATAATTGCTTCAAATTTTGAAATCAGCTGTTAATGGAAATATTGGAGCAAACAGGTGTTGGTTTATCATTCTAGGCCTAACCTAAGATTTTTTCTGACTAAATTTGTAAATATTGAAATAAAAAAGGTTTTTATCGAAATTAATTATAGCCTATGTTACTCAGGAATAGTGTAGCTTTTTATTAGTAAAATTATTTTTTCAATCGGTTCAGTAGTGCCAGAGATTACCCCCTACAAACAAACAAACTTTACCTCTTTATAATATTATAGTATAGACAATTCTACTTCCAAAGTAACATCGGACTGTCTGAAAGAAAAGTAGATGTTTATTACTTTTTCATTATTTTAGTTCAAGCAGAAAACGTATAAAAGTATGTCGGTTTCCACCTGGGACACCCTTTATATAAAAGTTTCATCCACATATGTTTTTATTCCCGTAGTTTTTATTGTTTTATTTATTTATTAAGTTGAAATTCACTATGACCGTTTTAAAGATCGAATCAAACCATAAAACATATTTAAGTTAATGTATTCAGAAATTGTAACTAAAAAACTGCTAAAAGAATGTAAAGAAACAGATTTTTAAGAAAATATTTTAAATTTAAGGTAAAATTTAATTAATATTGAGTGTACGCAATTCCACTAAAATAATTACAGTACATTTTAAATTACTCTTTATGAACTTTATTCTTAAGTTAGTGTTAAGTACCAGGAGACCGAGCTAAAGCTCCATTATAAGCAGGGCTATGATTTCAATAATAAATATTGGATTATTGAGTTTTGAGGTTAGGCGTATAACATTAAACAACTAAATAAAGGGTATATACAACATTAGGCTTACCTGTAATAAAAATACAGTTTAAAGGATTAACCATAATCTCAACGCTATGCCTCAAAAATAAGTCAGGCCTAAATTAAAGTTTAATATTTCAATATCGATTTAGGCCTAGGGCCTAGTTCGCTCACGTCAAGAACTATTATTGCAAATTTCCGTGAACATCGTTTAGGTTAGGTGAAACAACTAAATAAAGGGTATGTTTATTTAGCAGAAGTATTCGTTGCCATGGTAACTATAAATAGATACAACATTAGGCTTACCTCTAATAAAATACAGTTTAAAAGAAAACAGATGATTATTGTAATGGCATTGAAAACATTTGCATCAGCTGTGCTTCGTTTAAAAGAAAACAGATTATTATTGTAATGACATTGAAAACATTTGCATCAGCTGTGCTTTGTATTGTTTAAAATGGACAAATTTCACTTTTTAATTTAATAAAATACGTAGAAAACGAATTTTCCCAGACTGGTGACCATTTCCAATCGATTTCTCGTGGCCACAAGCCCCATATAAAATCAAAAAATCAAAAATCCTTAGACGGAGATTCCAGATCCATTTAGCAGGCAGACAATTATCTCTCGCTTTAGAAGATAAGATATATGGCTCGCTTTTGATCCAGTTTTTATTTTCGAAATATGTAAACAATGATTTAAAACAAAAAGAGGTTCCGGTTTGGTTAACAGGTTAGAACTTAGGAATTTCCAAGGGATCCAATTTATTTCAGACCAAATATGTTTTCACCTTAAAGCAGTAACAAATTTAACAGTTATTTGTGTATCTAGGGTGCAACGTTGAGTTTGTCGCAAACGAGATAAAACATTTGACGCCCGAGGAGACGTAGCCGGGAGGTTAACAAAGTAAACTTCGCATACACACAACATTTTCCCAACAGTCACATTTTAAATTAGTGTTGTAGTTTAAAAAAAGATCTGTTTCACAGAGGTTGGTCCCATAACAATCGAAATTTTCAAAACATAGACTACATCAGCTGTTTACTTTGAGGTATAAATTACTTGAAGCTGAACACACGCAGTTTGGTTTGCGCACTGCTGTAGGCTGTAGGAAAAAGCAGTTTTTTTTTTGTTCCAACTAAACAAATAATGTAGGTTTTTAGGACGCTTTTGTAACAAAATTACTGTTGCGCCGACCAGCTAAACAACACTGTAAAGACGTGCACACAGATGAGACGTGATTGTATCTGTGTTTTAATTTACTCTATGGTAGTTTAATAGTCTCGCACAGTGCAACCATAGTGCTTCAATACGAACATGTAAAGTATCACCTTACAACAGGTTTTGTATTTGGAGCGACGTCTTGTCTTACCAGTCCTGTTTATTTTCTAATCGAGATCTGTATATTCAAAGTAACGTAGCCTATATGGGAATACAGAATGATGCTGCACTTTTCAGATGCCTTGCGTTTCTTTACGGAATAATAATTTTGCTAATTAAATGCGTTTTGATAGAATGTATTAAAAAAATCCAGGTGTGATTAAGACCACACGGAGAAGTGTAAACTTCTATGGCGATATTCTGATTTACACTTCAAAAGTATAGAAAATATTGAATAAAAACACAATTTTCGAAATGAGGAAACACAATGTCCATTTCAGAGGTATTACCAAGAAAACTATTTTAACACAACTTACAAAATGAGGAAGTACAATTTCAGAGGTATTAAAAAAACCTATTTTAACACAACTTACGAAATGAGGAAGCACAAAGTCCATTTCAGAGGTATTACCAAGTAAACTATTTTAACACAACTTACGAAATGAGGAAGTATAATGTCCATTTCAGAGGTATTAAAAAACTATTTTAACACAACTTACGAAATGAGGAAGCACAATGTCCATTTCAGAGGTATTACCAATTAAACTATTTTAACACAACTTACGAAATGAGGAAGCACAATGTCCATTTCAGAGGTATTACCAATTGGTTGTAGGACGGAGAGTCTCCGGGTAATCCGATCAAGGGTCGATCGTAAAATATTTGAGCAAAGCTGGACCGAGGGTCCCCAGCCGATCCCTCATTAGCGCGGGGACTCTCGGTCCTCTCCTGCCAAGAGAGGATTAACGGCCAGGTCACTGAAATACTCCATCCTGGGCTTTACCTCTTTCCACCATGTTTATTTTGCATTCTCAGTTGCATTAGAAACGTTTATAGTGCATTTCTAACTACAAAATACGAAGATTTCTTCATGTGTTTTAACAACTGATAAACGCAGTCAAATGTTGGCTAAATTTAGTAAATGAATGAAAGAGAGAAATATAAACACTATAAATGATAAGGTTTTACTTGTTTATTTTATCTGAACTATTGAAATATGGGTCGCCGGAATACTATCCCCCGGAATATAATTAGAATAAAAAAAAAACCTAGAGGACTAACCTAAACTGTTTAGTCACAGTATGTTGCCGATAACAGTATAATTGTAGGAACCTGCTTGGGGGGGTAGTTTTCCGGGGGGTAGTATTCCGCATCCCCTGAAATATTACAAGTTAGCTACTTGCAACATACAAGACGTTTGCAGTTTAAAAAAATCAAAAGGACAACGATTTTAAGCATCAGGCGAGCTTTTATTGCTGTCCCTTGTCAACCTTCTTCAAACCCCATCCTAATCCTATAAGTGCGAGAGCGGACCGAGAGTCCCCGGTCGACCCCCCATTAGTCCGGGGACCCTCGGTCCTCGCTTACCGAAACAGATAAAGAATTTTCAGGTCATTTTTGGCCCGGGGACCCTCGGTCCGGCTCTCTTACCTATTAAACTATTTTAACACAACTTACAAAATGAGGAAATACAATGTCCACTTCAGAGGTATTAACAAAAAAATTATTTTAACACAACTTACGAAATGAGGAAGCACAATATCCATTTCAGAGGTATTACCAATTAAACTATTTTAACGCAACTTACAAAATGAGGAAATACAATGTCCACTTCAGAGGAATTAAAAAAAAAACTATTTTAACACAACTTACGAAATGAGGAAGCACAGCGTCCATTTCAGAGGTATTACCAAGTAAACTATTTTAACACAACTTACAAAATGAGGAAGTACAATGTCCATTTCAGAGGTATTAAAAAACTATTTTAACACAACTTACAAAATGAGGAAGTACAATGTCCATTTCAGAGGTATTAACAAAAAACTATTTTAACACAACTTACGAAATGAGGAAGCACAACGTCCATTTCAGAGGTATTACCAAGGAAACTATTTTAACACAACTTACGAAATGAGGAAGCACAACGTTCATTTCAGAGGTATTACCAAGTAAACTATCTTAACACAACTTACGAAATAAGGAAGCACAACGTCCATTTCAGAGGTATTACCAAGTAAACTATTTAACACAACTTACAAAATGAGGAAATACACTGTCCATTTCAGAGGTATTAACAACAAAAAAATATTTTAACACAACTTACGAAATAAGGAAGCACAACGTCCATTTCATTGGTAGCATGCATGTATTTTATATCGTGATTCGATTGTGGTACGGTACGTTACGTGAGATTTCATTCGAATCGAATACCCATGCAAAAAGTGCCGAACGGGCCATAAGAAGTTTTCACTTCAAAAATCTTGAACCCTGCAGGTTGTAGAAATAGAAACTGCATAGGTGTATGTATGAAACTAGGCTCTGCTAGAGTTTCCAGACAAATACTGATTAATTTATTTACAGGGTGTCTTACGGAGAAGTAAAAGCATGTGTAAAAACAAAATAAGTTCATTTGAACATACGACCTAATATAATGAGATCAAATTTCGAATGCTACTTATTAGTAGATTCCATATATATGTTTAAAAAAGTCAAATTATGATAAGGTCAAAAACGTTTTTCTTCATCGGAACACAGCCAGTAGGGTGGCCTCACCTGAAGTATACCTACTGTACATACTATAAGAGACACAACAGGAGACAACTATTAACTAAATTCCATTATTTGTTTTAAAACAAAAGTCAACATTCAATCTCTCTAAATCCGAGTCAGTAGCCTAACTGTTTCAGTTTTAACAAATAAACAATTGCTGTTGACTTAGAATTGGTTTAATCTATAAGTCAAAGGATAACAGAACAATCGACAAAATTATGAAGACGTAGTATATTGTTGTTTTCTGTTGACTTCATTTACATCCATATATTCAGAATTAAATAAAATTAGCAGAACTCATAGAAAATGTGCTTCGTTATAAGCATCTAATTTCACTCGATAACTCAGTTATCAAGTGACATAAATCGATGTTAAACATTTTAAGAGGTTACCATTTTGAAATGAATAAAGGAAATAGGTTGATATTGTTTCTCCATTTGGGTTTTAACAACACTAAGTAGGATATTCTTTTTCTTTTTACTTTCCTTACCCTATACTAGGTAAGGTAAGTATTGCGATCGACCCAAAAATTCGATGTCGAGTTTTCATAATATCTTTACGTTTCAAGGCCCCCTGAGTCCAAAAAATGCATTTTTGGCAATTGGTCTGTCTGTGTGTCTGTGTGTCTGTGTGTGTGTGTGTGTGTGTGTCCGGAGTGCACAGGGCAAACGGCAGGACGGATCGAACTGAAATTTACAGGATATCTTCAAACACGTAAACAATTAAACCCATGTAAATTTGAAGCAAATCGGAGGTGGTGTCTTACCGTGGGACCAGTTTTTAGCACATTTTTGGTATTTACTCCAAAACCCCTCTAACGATTTTGATTAAACTTTGCTAACATACTCTACTCAGACCCCCTTAACACGCTATGTACGCTATATACCCTTAAAAATTCGTTGAAAAAAGTTATTACAAAAACGCAAGTTATTTTGTTTGTATCTCCGAAATGGCTGGTCCTATCGACTTGAAAATGGTCTCATTCGATTCAGCGTCCAAAAGAATGTCAAAAAAGATACCCCACTCAACTTTTTCCATTTTTTCAAAAATTGACCCCAAAAACACCCTTTTTGGGGGCAAAAATTACTTTTTTAAACTAGCCGTGTTTGGTATCGACCTTGACATTTTTGGGGGTGAGAAATTGATTGAGACCAAAATCAGGTCCGTGGGATTAACCGTTTTGAAGTTAGTACCGCTTTCTTCGAAACGGATACTCCTATTAACTCGAAAATGGTATCATCAATCTCTCGCTCGAAAAATTTGGTAATTGGGTTGTGTGATGTGCACACCAGATGTTTTCCCCCGCTTACACACTTCCTCAGCAAGGGATATTTAACTAAATTACAAGTGAAAAAGCATATACCAAGACCAAGAGTTGAACTGAGTTGGTAGCTCAGTTGGTAGAGCATCACGACGGAAACGTAAAGTTCCCGGGTTCAACTCCCGGTCTTGGTCTATGTTTTTTCACTTGTAATTTAACTAAGTAGGATGCTAAATTTCAACTCTGTGTCATTCTCAGTTCAAAAGATATTGTTTTTGTTCAAAACTTAAAACGACGTATTTATACGGATTTATACAAAAAATTTTCTTTACTTTTATCCACAGAAGACGTTCTTGAATTCCGTCCGTTTCTCCGTTAAGCACTTTGTGAAATGATACACAACTTTAAATACTGCATTTAGTCAGCCAGTAAAACTCTTGTCGGTCAATTTCACCTGAAACTAGTTTGGTCTTGCAAGGATCGGCCCAGTACCTCCTGCTAACCAGGCGAACCACTACTCCGACCAGAGTAGTTTCGAAATATCAAGTTATAATGATGTGAAACATTTCTAGTTACTGAGGATTATGGCCTGAATTCACAGTTTAGAAACTATATTCTTTTGTGTAAGGAAAGCCTTCGTAAGTGTGATAACAGAAGGAAATTTCCATCCCAAGCCTTTTAAGGAAATTATTGAGCTTTTTGTATTTAGTCTGCGCTTAGACAATAGACGGTTAACCAATTTGCGCCTCTATTCCTTCTAATCCATAATTTTGGGTGTACTGTGCCACAATTAACTTTATTTAAAGACTAGGGGAGACCCCTGCGTGCTCCGCACGCCAACCCCCAATGGAACCTTCTAAAAATATATGTTATGTTTTATTTATAATAAAGGTGTAGGATTAATAATAACCTCAAAACTTAGGCTAACAACAGACGAGACACCGGTGTACGGTACACTAGTGTACGGGACACTAAATATACTATCAATCAAATGTGTGTCAACAGATGAGACACTGAGTAGCGCGCTACCTGATTCTGTGGCTCTACGGTGTCTCTCCCCGCGAGAAGCTGGGACACAGGAAAGTGTCCCGTACACCGGTGTCTCGTCTGTTGTTAGCCTAAGATTGTAAATCATGTTAAATGTTCAAATTAAATTATTTCTTATATTTTATAACAATAGTTATAATAATATAAAAAGTTGCAGTTAAAAGAACCAGCAAGGCTCAGCTCTACACTTCAAAATCCTAACCTAAAAGCTAAAAATACAAAAATAATTGCTTCAAATTTTGAAATCAGCTGTTAATGGAAATATTGGAGCTAACAGGTATATTATCTGTTATTTTATTCAATTGGTTGCTATGGTAATAAATGTAAATACATGTGTTAGTTTATCATTCTAGACCTAACCTAAGAATTTTTTCCGACTAAATTTACAAATATTGAAATAAAAAAGGTTTTTATCAAAATGAATTATAGCCTATGTTACTCAGGGATAGTGTAGCTTTTTATTAGCAAAACTATTTTTTCAATCGGTTTTGTAGTTCCAGAGATTACCCCCTACATACAAACAAACAAACAAACTTTACCTCTTTATAATATTAGTATAGATATAGATTAAATTTCTAACAGTTAAAACGTACATTTCTTAACGCTGACAATAACCTTTAATTGGTTTGTTTAAATGTAAGTACATTTTTATAAAATATTCTCCTTAAATATTTTTTCTGACAAAATCCCATCTCACATAGACTGTAATTTTGGTTATATCTATCTGCATATATATAATCCAAACACCACTCACTCACTCATCACGAAATCTCAAAACCACCGAACGGATTTGAATGAAATTCGGTATGTAGCTTCCTCTAGAGCCCCTGGGTGCTAGCTAAGAAAGGTTTTAAAAAATATCGAAATTTTAGGGGAGGGGGGGGTTGGGGGTCAAAGTTACTAAAATCCCCAAAAGAAATACACAGTGTGTAGTATATATATTTTTTGTTGTTGTTAATATAGGCCCTAAATTTAACTTTGATTTGTCTATCCGTGCAAAGCCGGATATATAAAATATGTGAACTTTTTTGTAGTTCTTTTGTAGCCAACATATTCAGCTTGTTGTTTGGGATTATCTTTAACGATTTAGCCAACGAGAAGGGTAAACAAGCCCATCGATCATAGCTCAGTTCCATTTTGAAAACGCAAAGTAAAAAACGTGTTACCCAAGAGGAAATGCTTAAAGATATTAAATAAAATATCCATCATATTCGGCTAAGTAGTGATTTACTTAAATCATTAAAAAAATTTAAATTGTGCGGTTAAGACCACACGGGAGAACTGTAAACTGTTCAACACAACTTACGAAATGAGGAAGCACAATGTCCACTTCAGAGGTATTACCAATTAAACTATAGGCCTACATTGTATTAACATTAACGGGTTAGGCCTATGACGTAGGACAGTCTGTTACACATATATCCAACTCAAATACAGGGTGTCCTGCGACCATATGAACAAACTTTGTCACGTTATTCAGCATGTCAAAAGAAACAAAAAATGTAACATAACATGTGTCCTATCTCATTCCGTTTTCGGTCTGTCTGTCTGTATGTGTTTTTTACAAAATACTTAATATTTTTATAAGTAGAAAAGATAATGATTTTAAACTTTGTAACCTATTTGTTGCGTAATCTTTTATCACTGTACCAAAAATTAGAACAATATTTTAAATATTTTCAAAATGGCGGCCGTTTATAATTTTTAAAGTCAAATATCTCAAAAACCGCTAACTTTACAAAAAAATTACAAGAGACAAAAAAGTTTACTTTTTTAATGACAAACTCAATAGTTTTTTTCTTTTCTGTAGCTCAAAGGACAACAGAGATATTGACAAAAAAAAGGAAAAATGTATTTCTTGGTAGTTGTCAACAATACCCAGAATTACTCTAGAAACAAAATATTTTGAAGATATTTTGAGCTAAAATAATAAGTTATTTGCATAATGTTCCGAGCACTTTCTGAGCTGATTCCACTAGCAAAAATAACGAAAAAAGTTTATTTATTCATAGGTCTGGAAATGCTTTGTTAGAGAGTTACAGCTAGCGAAAGATTTCACCCGTGTTTCAGTTTACTCACAGAAACGAATCCCTATTGAAATATGTAGGGCGTTAATTAAGTTGTAAAATTTAATTTAATTTGCGTAAAATGAGCATATTAATTTAATAAAATAAGATAAAATTTGTAGTTTATTAATTATTTAATATTAATAATATTCACATGCTGAATAACTTGATAAAGTTTGTTCATTTGGTTGCAAGACACCCTGTATTAACAATTAATTACTGCAGTTACAGCACTGGGACTAATTTTATTAAATTTATATGCTCATTTTACGTAAATTAAATTAAATTAAAATAATTATATATATAATTAGAAATATTTTTTCGTAAAAAGTGTAATATTTTGACATATTTAATACAAGTGAGAGTAAGATCTCAAGCAAACAATCAAAAGTGCGCTGTACGAAGGCCGATGCCAAACCAAAGTTTTTAGACATCCGTAAATACAAAAATAAAGAATTTAACAAATAAAACATTGTTGACAATCAAAACAATTCAAATTCAACGTTTTGCGTTATCATTTTTTTATATTTTGTGTGACCCCCCCCCCCCCCCACCTACCAGTTATTTTGCATACCTGGGAAGTATTGCCCCCTCCCAGATGAGGCCCTGGATCCGCCACTGTAACTGACTGCTATTTTTTTCAAACGTCAAGTTTTAAAATATCTATTACCTTAAAAGTACAAAAATTATAGGTTTTCAGCGATTGCAGTGCATTTCTATAAGTACTACAGTACTTGCAAAGAAACAAGAAAACAATAGTTACAAGTTTTCTCACAGCCAAACGTGCAACTCTTCTTCAATAGTAACGCTTAACTGAGTATTTTTATCACTCGCAGTCCTGTCTCTGACACAACACTTACCAAAACGTGACACTCGCATCCAGGTCACCTTGGTCGATGTCGTGACTTACACAATGAACCGATTTCAACGAAACCGTTTATTGTTACCGACGAATATGAAACTCAATTTAATCAATAACGAATTTAAAAATTACGCAAATATTTGTTTACTAATAATTGCTCTTTCATCGTTAACTATTGTGGACCACTACCGATGTTAATTATTACTAATAGCCCAGTCGGTATAGGTTACAACTACCAGTAATTTGCAATACGGCTGATTTTTTTTTTATAAGTACCTTAAAGTATGTAGATTACCATAAAAAAACGTTTACCAGTCTATCGATTTCCCAAAGTCGAAAAAAAAATCGATTATAATTTTTTTTTCGATTATCCTTAATATTTCGAGCTGGGATGAAGATAGAGAAAAATAAAAAATACCACCGTGTAGGGGAAATCACTAAAAGGGGACATCTTATTCATATATGAAGCTTTGGCTCATTCTAAATTGGCCGAATTTTAATATATCGAATTGAAACTTGGTATAGGAGTTAAAATATGTATTTTAAACATTTATGCTGAGTCTCAGCTTGTTATCTTGAAAATTACCCGATCTAGAAGTCGATTTCGATTATCAATTTTAGGAGTACCGGACCCACCAATTCATTTTAAACGGCTCCAGTTTAGAAACGTTTTAAAATATCAACCTGAAAGTTTTTTTACAAGTTAAATATATATATTCAAACAAGATCAAGGAGTATAAACATTTTTTATTATTTACTTTTCAAAGCACAAGTAACTTAAAAAAGTATAATTTTAGACCTTTTTAGATTTTTCATCAAAACGTTTGAGTTAATCGGGTGCAGATTAGTCAATTTTTTTAATATTGTTTTTAAAATAAGTATAGCAAAAACCAATTGTGTTTTTAACTTATGTACCAATTTTTAAATCGATATGTTAAAAAATGTCGAAAATGGAGTCATTGAATCCAAAGGTGTTATAGTTAAAACGAGATAGGTAAAACAGAAGACTATTTTCAAGCGCCTCGTTTTTAAAAATAGCATGACAAAAATCGTTCATACTTACTAAGAATATTTATACTGGTGTACTCAACTTGTAAAACAAATTTGATGTTGATATTTTAAAAATTGACAAAACTGGAATAGATTGAAATTAGTTCGTGGGTCCGGTACTCCTAAAATCGATAATCGAAATCGACTCCTGGATCGGGTAATTTTCAAGATAACAAGCTGAGACTCAGCATAAATGTTTAAAATATATATTTTAACTCCTATACCAAGTTTCAATTCGATATATTACAATTCAGTCAATTTAGAATGAGCCAACGCTTAATATATGAATAAGAAGTCCCCTTTTAGTGATTTCCCCTGCTGCAAAATACATACCTGCATTATCGAATTTTTTTCCAGACAAACTATTTTTTATTTTTCTCTATATTCATCCCAGCTCGAAATATTAAGGATAATCGAAAAAAAAAAAAATGATAATCGATTTTTTTTTCGACTTTTCGAAATCGATAAACTGGTAAACTTTTTTTTATGTTAATCTACATACTTTAATGTACTTATTAAAAAAATCAGCCGTATTGTAAATTGCTGGAACTTTTGGTCTAAATTGACCCCTACCGACTGGCCTATAATGATAGTTCGGTACAGTTAACGCACTTGCTTCAACAATCGTGCTAGTTCCTTGACCGTCTTCGGCTTTAGTATTCTACGGAATTAATATTGTTTCGCCAAATCTTTCCTGTGTATCTCAGTCTTGTAGCTCCTTCATGTTATGTTTTGTATTACATTTGCAAAGGTTCGTCTAAAGATACATATAAATTACACCTTTGGTTAACTCCTCATTAAATAGAGACAAAATCACCAATCAAATTCAGTTTGGTATAGAATTGTATAGAATAGTCTTTATTTCAGGCGAAGTTAGGACCATCAGGTCCTTTCTTACACTTAACCTAAGTTATAAGGTATCGTTATCTTAACCTTTTTTCCTTTTTTTCTGCCTCAGTCGCGATATCCTTCACTGTCGAAAAAAAAATTAATTTATGGTGGGGGGAGGGGGGATGTTGACGGTTCCCAATCACGTTGTGGTCGCACTGGTTGAATGAAAACTATATTTGTCATAATTTTTTCATAAAAGTTTGCTGTAGTTTTTATATAAAGTATAAACATTATTGACATACCGGTATGATAAAATATTTTTTGTTAGGGAACAAATTTCTGCTCTGATTATTGGAATATACACGGGTTGGCATGCTCTATAACTATGCCAACTACTCTTGTAACGCATTTATCCATACTGGGTTGCAGTCAAACTATAACGTTCGCATGATAAACTGATGCCGTGCATTGCATTGAGATTCCTACAGCTGGAACAAACTCATTGATGAAAACAAAAGCCAAAACTAAACAAACACTTTTTCCCACCAGTTATCGGCATTACATCACAAAATACTTCCTCCCATTGTATTCAATGATGCAACAGTTTAGAATCCACTTTCAATTTTGATCTATCGTCTTCGGAGAATCGTGTGTGGAGAAAGTGCTTGGGGTCGAATGTCGAAATGCAGTGTTGAAATTAATTAATTCTGTTTGGGAATTCTCTAAGCGAAATGTGCGATGCACAAAATATTGACCTTGCTAAATTTACCAATTTTTAATGTTTTTAGCAGGCTATTCTGTACGTACGAAGGTTAAGAATCATTTTTGTTTAAACGGGATAGAGATTGACCCGTCGAATTTGAAGGTTATCTAGTAATCACAGAGACCTAAAAATTCAGCAAACCTTTTTTTATATATAACTAGCTGGCCCGACCCGGCTTTGCACGGATAGACAAATCAACCTGATACTAATAATTAGCCCAAGTGTTTTAGTTCATTGTAAAAAAAAAGAAAAAAAGTTCATTGTAGGCCTAACCTAAAATTATATTCAGTTTTTGATCCAAATCAGTTGTTGATCAAAATCAGCTGTTTTAAGCTTTTCATACGAACAGCTGTTTTTTGTGCCCCTGATAAAATCAAAAGAAATCTTTCTTCTTCTTCCTTAAGATTGACCTTCCATAAGATTAACATTGAAACTTTGAGGGCAACTGGGGCGTAGCCCTAATGTCCTAGGACTTCAGTAAATGGCCTAAAACCTTCCCAGGGTTAACCTGTGTTACTATGCAAAATTTCAAAGCAATCGGATGGACGGTTTGGTAACGCATAAAGGACAAACATACAAACGTACAAACAGACGGACATACATTGAATTTTATATATATAGACTACTACATTTACTGTGGTTAAGAATAGTTGTGGTCAATGTCAGGAAATTATGAAGATGAGAATTGATTCAATTTCGTTGTTGTTAATTTGGTTGCGGTACTTATATGTTCGTCAGAATTGGTAAAAAGAAATAAATGGAAACATTTTGTATTAGGTAACAAATTGCTGTATTAGCTGCCTAATTTTGTGTATTCAACTGATATTATTAAAGTTAGATTATTAATTAGGTGTAGCTAATTGCTATTCTCAAGAGTTTAATGTTGTTTTCGATAAAAGTGGATAGAAGATTTTTCTCTCGTCCTCCGTATTCAATTTTGTTTTGCGTAGGCACCAGTAATATTTGTGTAGTTTCATTAAAATATTCAATAGTTTACAAAACAAATTTAATATTAATTGTTGGAAAGCCACGAAGGTCCCTTTAAATTTACCCAATTTTTCGAATATTATAATTATTTCTTTCCTTCATTACAAAATAACAAGATTCGTAATAAATATTAAGACGTCACTGTCTACATTTTTTGACCACTGTCAAATCGTTTCCTTCTCTTGTGCAATCTGTGTGATGTAGTGTAAAACCGCAGATGCCGTCTATCATGCGTCAAAAAGATAACAGGTTTACTTCTGATAAGGCTGACAGATGTTTGACGTTCACACCGGCTAAACTTCCTGGAAATTTTGCGGTCAATGATTCACCGAGATCTAGGTGGCTTCTTCTGATTGCGGTTTTTTGTTTGAATTAGATGTTCAACTATTGGTTAATTAATGCTTTCCAATATAGCGGAATTTAAATTAAACTAGATGTTGATTGATGTAGGTTGACATAATTAACATCAGGTGTCAAACTTTAGAAATTAAAAAACGACTTCATATAAAATGTAACGAATTAATAAACATTCTTTGTCGCAAACAGAATAGTAAATCAGAGTAAAATATAACGAAAGTTTAGCAGAACCATTAAACTTAAAAATATTGAAGATATAATATTCCTTTTTAGGAAGGACTAACTAAATACAATTATAGTGCAGTCATTGAAGCGTTATTGCTCCGAATTTTTTTACTGTGAACCGATTTGCATGACATTTTGGAATTAGGCTCATCTTACCATTAACTTCAAAAGTGAAAATGATCTGAACTCCGCACCCACCCTGGGGGTGGTTGTCACCCCTTCTCGGTGGTGTAAATTTTTGTTTTCAAAATAACCTAAGATATCACTAGAAGGCCTAATTTTAAGCAAAAAATCTTCTATAAAGTTTTTCAAAAACCCAATACTTTTCAAGTTATTGGCAATTGAAAATTCGGAATTTTTTACGTTTTTTATCGGTTTTTTGCAAATATCTCCAAAAATATGCATTTTAACGAAAATTTTATAATGAACGAAATTGTAGCAGGTAAAAATTTGAACAAATCGGTTTTTTATAAAGTGTTCTAAGTGCAATATTAAGCGAGATATTAAAGATCAAAGCTGTTTTTTATTTTGTCTGAAATTTAATCGATGTGTTCAATGCCATCTAGCGGCGAGCAGATACATTTTATGCATTCTAATGAAATAGGGTTTTGTAGTGCTTGAAAGAAGCTTTAAAATGAGCACTGTTAAAAGTCTTTTGCACGTAAAATGAGTGAGCTGTATTGCAAATAAGAGGAACATCTAATGTTTTTTTCTTTTAAATCAATGGGTTTCATAAGTGCCATTTTCATCAAAATTAAAATTAATCGTATTCCGTCTAGAATTAACTTTAATATGAAGAGTGTGATGGATTCTAGCAGTTTGGCTGCTTTAGGACACATATTTTTCAAAACAATCACGATTTTAAGAAAAACAAAATTTTCGAATTATAAAAAAAAACCACCTTCTTTTCATAATATCTGAAAAATGATGAAAGATACGTACAAAAGTATAATGATAAAAAATGTAGGTTTTTTTCTGACAAAAATTTTTTGTATTTTTTGTTTTCATGTCACACAAAAATTGACGGAGATGATTGTATAAAGAGCGCGCGGCAGCGCAATCGCAGTCTCTCTTGAGCCCTTTGACCCTTCACCGTTTTAAAATAAAATATTTTTCACTATATATTGT
The DNA here is from genome assembly GCA_018207615.1 of Philaenus spumarius. Classification (NCBI taxonomy): domain Eukaryota; kingdom Metazoa; phylum Arthropoda; class Insecta; order Hemiptera; family Aphrophoridae; genus Philaenus; species Philaenus spumarius. The sequence continues at coordinate 37,011 of JAGFPH010001753.1, read as the reverse complement.
AATGAAAAAGAAAAAAGTTGTAGCTCTTTTAATTACCTTTAAAATGGTTTTTTATAAGTTGTGATAGCATCAAAATTTAAGGACTTATGGTCCAAAAACTAGTCGTATTTTTTTCTACTTAGTAAACTGAAAATTTCGGAGTGTGAATATTTGGAGCAAAGTGAAAGTACACAGTAATAGAGACCCAAAACTATTGTCTTATGTATATACATACATATTATGGCACATATATTTTGGAAACGTAGGCATGAACACATACCAAAGTTCATATATGTATATATAAAACATTTGAGCGAAGGTAAGTATGTGTAATGCTCGGAAGGGCCAACCACGAAAAAGCCAGTTGATCAGCTGTGCCTGCTCCGTTTATTCGTTTCGCATTTCTTAAATAAATATGCTAGACAATGTGACCAGTATATTTCCGCCTGCAAAGGAATGAGCACGTGTTTAATGTAATATTTTTTATGGTTTTTTATGCATTGTCATGCTCTTGTTGTAGTATTTTTTTAAATGTATTACTAATTCAATCTGGTACAGTTTTAGACAACTTGTAAGTTTACATTTTATTCAATAAATGGTGATTTCTTACTCTATAATTAAATTATTTTAAAATGTGTAATCATATATATTTACTGTTTTAACTTTGGGGTAGTTTTAAGGGTTGAAAACCTTGAGAATATGATAATCATTTTCGAGAATGTGGAATAACACTTAAATCCTTTTCATTTCATAAAAAAAAATTTGTTTAAACAATTTTTTATCAAGGGGTTGTTTTTAAGGGTCGAAAGGGGGTTAACAATTCGATAATTAAGATAGAGAACATAAAATATTATTTACTCTAAACTTAAATCTTTTTATGTCATACCAAAGTAATTTTTTGTGATTTTTTTCAATTTAGGGGTTGTTTGCAAGGGTTGTAAGGTTTTCAAGGGGTTGAAAATGATTTTAATATAAGGTAATTGTGTCAGAAAACACTTTACAATTCCACCCCTTAATATTAAACACGTTTTCTAGCGATAAAATGGCTCAATGTCAATTTTCCCATTAAGGGGTTGTTTACACCCCTTAAAAATAATAGGCGGAGCTCAGATCATTTTCACTTTTGAAGTTAAGAGTAAGATGAGCCTAATTCCAAAGTTTCATGCAAATCGGTTCACAGTAAAAAAATTCGGAGGTAAGACCCTATTTTTCGCTTCAATGACTGCACTATTAGAGCCATGTTTATATTGAGCCCAAAAATCAGCCTACTCCCGGTCCTTTAACACACCTTCTTTGCCAGACTACTTTTACGTCCGACAAACAGAACTTTAAACCACAGAGAACAGGTTAAATCCTTCTTAGAACGGACCGGACTAGGTAATAAAATGTAAAGCTACAGACAAAAGTTTTTACTTTGTTGTAAAGCCTTCTTGATCTAAGTCTGTGCAACAAGCCCAGGCTTTATGTTCAATGCATCTCTTTTATACGTTGAATGTCTTAGTTGAGTTTCAGGATATATGCGATCAGAGACTAATATTACAAAATATAGAAAATGCTGTTTGGCACATGCCGAAAGTTACAGTAACATCTGCCGTTTCTAATGGGCAATTTGATCCAAAGTTAACATTTTTTACCTAAACTAACAGGTTATACCCTAATACAAAAAATAAGTGAAACTCAGAAATTCACACAGGCACTTCTCTTTTATGAAAAAATACGTATATTTATTTTCCACTATGGATATTGTATTCTAATATTGTATTGTGTAATATTTTCGAAGAAAAAGTCAAAGCGTCTAATTCATAAAGCGGACAGTTTTTTATAAGGGAAATCTTCTTAGTATAATATGTTGCTTAATTTTCAAACAATCAATTAACACATTCAAGATGAATTCACGACTGTAATATTACAAACGATCTTTTACTACAATGTGCCTGAATTAAGTTTCTTGACGTTGCTTTGACAATTTTCCTGTATATTTATATTTACAACATCCATATTACGTGAGACAGTATGGGAAACTGGGATATTAAAAAAATAAACGGTATCAGTTAACTGACACAAACTTTCTCCCAACTTACTGTAGTCAAAATAAAAAATAAAATAATTTTTTTAAATCATTTTATTTAGGCTACTACTTTTTAGAACAAAACAAAAAAATAATATTCTACCTACGTCAATCGGATAAAAAAATCATTGTCCCAGGCGGGACTCGATCGCGCGACCTTTGAATTACTGGCCGTGCTCGCTACCGTGGTGCTACCCCATGCGGCCGCCGCCGCGATGCTAAATTGACAACACAAACTTGTTTATTTTTAAACATTTCCCCATAGTTATAAAACGCCGAAGTTTTGATAAAAGCGGGTGGTCTCATTTTGTTTGGCATCTTAAGCATTATAAATACTGAAAATTTGATCAAAATCGTTAGAGCCGTTTTTGAGAAATTTGCATTTTTGTAGTTTTTTATGGGTTTTTAGGGGTAAATTAACCTTAAAAATTAAAAATTCCAAAACATGAAAAAAAAACCCCGCCTGGAGATATTAGGGTTTAGTACCTACATAGGCCTACCAAATTCCATGAAAATCGGACCAATAGTGTCCTCTCTGGTCGTGTATACATACACACACAGAGACAGACTGACAGACAGACACCACTCTAAAACCCACTTTTTTGGATTCAGGGGGCACCAAAACGGATATTTCCACCAAAAACTCAAATTCGAAAATTCTGACGAAAACAATACTTTCTCCATATACTATGGTAAATGGAGAAAGTAAAAATGGAGAATACAACACGAAACTATTTTGCTCTGGGACTCTGGCTCTGGGATTCGAAAAAAAACCTTATGAATCCAGCTCAACAGACGAAAAAATAACGAGAAATTGGAAAACAAAAATATCGTATATATTGTATTTTGTAATTCACAAAGAAGTAGATGTGGGTAAATGACCAATCTTTAGATAATGGAGAAGGCTAAGCAGCATTTTGCAATTCTGTAACCAAAAGAGAGGATTTTAAACCAAATCCTCGACTTATGTAACTAACACAAACAACTACAATAGGTTACCTGTAGTAGTATCCCTTGCGCTGTACACTTCGCCGTACGTGCCTTCGCCGATGAGATCTTGAAGTGTAAAGCGGGTTCCCGGCTCCGGAAGGGCCTCGAAGTCCACGTGCCTGCTTAGGCCGCGGTACGCCATTTCCTAATCATATAAGAGTATATTATTATTTCCTTCCTATACAGATAAATTAGTGATAAAACATTGCGCTAATAGTACAACACATCTAGGTTAGGTTAGATTACAACCGATTGTATATATAGCTACTTTAAGTAATGACGAAGCCATACAGCTGATTCTTTTTTATGTAGAAAATTAAAAAATAAAACATTTTTTATTAAATATGTTTGCTTAAAGTCCAACCCCAAACCTCCCCGTGGCAGCAGCTGGAAACTAGAGATATGCTGACAGCTAATACGGGGCTCTGGCTATTGTTTCTGCATGGGGCACTGCAAGCTACTAGCAGGGTCGCTACAGCCACGATATGGTGTCGCAACCATGCATTGTATGTATACAAATGATTACTAGTAGTTCTGTGAACAGTAGATCTCGCTCGTTGAAATAACAAATGTGGTTTTGAGCTTAGGTTAAAAATAGTGTGCCAGTAAGGAAGTAAGCACAAGGTTTAGCCACTGAAACATTATTTACAATTCCCGCGATTCCGGGATTTCTAGTTCTCGTTTTTATTTCTTTTCTTGAGCTTTAACTGCTAAAGATTTTCTTTTAGAGTCTTTGCGTTTTATTTAGGTTAATAATGCGTAAGATAGCTAAAAATATCGCGTTATAGAGGGACAACATACAATTAAATATTTACATACTTAAATAACTCAAACTTAACAATGTATCATACATAAGTTAACTTAAGTTCCATATCATATTCCAATATTAGAAATAATGAAAACAAACTATGTTAAAACGTCGTGATAGTGATCTCAACCCATGTATCAACACTTCCCACGGTGTCCTACAGTCATTTTGTGTATGTCCTTTATCGCCACGAGGTATTTGTTTTATCTCATTTTGTAATTCAAGTAAAGCTAAGACAAATACTTTTATGAAATTTACAATGATAATTTACAGGTATACAGATCAATTCTTTGATTTATCCTCTACACTTTCTTATAATAATATGTCATTTTTGGGCAAATGATATATTCCTAAATTACTATTCAAAACAGGCCTAGTTTTGTTACCAGTCTTGTAGTAGGAACATAAAAACTGGCGTTTTCAAAATAAGAAATTTGAAATTGATAAATATTTTTATACAATTCTATTTAGAACTAAATTACGAAACTTTTTTACATTTATGAAAAAAATTACAATAATTTTTACTACTTTTTATGTACGCCTAAAGTTAAACATTTTCCTTTCGTTACTGAACGTGATTGTTTCTTGAGCTAATAACTTTCTTAATTTTACTTCAATAATTTTTTTTACTGGCATATATGAATTCTTTAAACCTTTATCTACAAAAAAGCTGTGGAACACTTTTGAATTTGTTTAGAATAAACGTATAAAAACATGGTTGAAATACAAAAACTTGGACAATTTTTAACAAATTCGAAGTTTACGGCCATTTTGTGAGCTTACCGTTAGAGATACGGAAAAAAATATAGAATACAATTTCGTTTAAAATTTAATTTGCTTCTAGCAAAATGTTATTAGTTTTTAAATTCGACTTACGGTTAAGCCACAAAATGGCTTTGGAAAAAAGCTTACACTGAGAGAAACGGTCCGGCCGCCATTTTTATTTTATTTAAGGGGTTAAAAATGAAAAATGGGGAAAAAACCATATATATACATGGCTCGGCCTAGGAATAAGGAACATTCATGCAAAAAATCATCACAATCGGTCAAGGCGTTTGGCCTTAATCGTGAGACATACACACAGACACACAGACATACAGACACACAGACACACAGACGAAATGCCGAACGGTCGAGTTAAAACGGAGACCTCGCTTACGCTCGGTCATTAGTAATACATAATAGCTTGTGTTTTACTTATGGCTGATGTGTTAATTTAATTCCTTCAAGTGATAGTCTACTGTTAAATCCAGGCTTAAACTACCAAGGTTAATTACCTGCTTATATTGCGTCGGTTTTTATTAATAGTGCACTTTAAGCACTGATAAGAAAAGATTACTTATACCAATGAATAGGCCTACTTAACATTTATAAGAAGCGAAACCGTAGTGCTTTTTAGGGCGACGCTTTTGAGTCACCGAGAAAGCCTACTTCACCGAAAATCCAACAGGTTTCGCTAGTGTCAACGCGGTGGACTGTACTTTTCCCCCATACTCGGACTGTACATTTCTCCCCAACTTGGACTTTGGAACGTTGGGGTTGGCTGGTTGAGGATGAAAGAGAAAGTTTTTTGTGTGTGTTGGCGAGAGAGACAGATATATTCGCCGATCGGCAGCCTGCAAAAAGACTGGTGGCGCTCGGATGAAATCTCGGTAAACTACCAACTAGTGTTCCCTTTTAGTGCATAAGGTTTCGCTTCTTATAATGTTAAGAATTCACAAAAATAAAACATACTCAAGATCTTTTATGTTCTCCGCGTTAAAGCAGAATAATGTTAAACTTAACTTTCCTTTTTATCTCTGTATAATTTAACTCTCATTTTAAAAGAACTGGTAATTGTGTACACACAGTTTCCTTCGTTAGAGAAGATCAGACAAAAGAAGCAGAATGCCACAATCAATGAAGGCACACTCAGATCAATACACATCAAATGCGAAGCAATATTAAAAATCAAAAGCCAGTACCTTATTAAGGGTCGGCCATTTTGACTGACACTCCATAAGACCAATGTTAAATTAAAATCCAAATTTTTCCTTTATTTTTGATCGGAAAATTATAAACGATATGTCATTTTAAAGCTATGGTCAACATGCATGCAAATGGCTTTTTAAAAACTAAGAAAAATATTTTGTTTAATATTTATTAACAATTTAAAACATTGATTTTTCATATATTTTTATATTGTCACTATTAATTTAAGCGAAAAACTACCAAGCCATTCGCCTGAAGAATTTTGTCCCCAAGATTTTGGTATTGTTTTTTAAAACGCTATTATTTGAACAATTGCGGGTTTTAAATGGATTTAGGCTGAGCAATGTCCGTGTAACCTACCACCGCTATAGGGTGATTTTAAATATTGTTTACGTTGTAACTATTAATTATAGCGAAAAATTACCAAGCCATTCGGATGAAGAATTTTGTCCCCAAGAGTTTGGTTTTTTTTTTAACGCTATTTGAATAATTGCGGGTTTTATATAGATTTAGGATGAGCAATGTCCGTGTAACCTACCGCCGCTATAGGGTGATTTTAAATATTTTTTACGTTGTAACTATTAATTATAGCGAAAAATTACCAAGACATTCGGATGAAGAATTTTGTCCCCAAGAGTTTGGGTTTTTTAAAAAAAACGCTATTTCAATAATTGCGCGTTTTAAATGGATTTAGGATGAGCAATGTCCGCGTAACCTACCGTCGCTATAGGGAGTCGCAGGTTGCTTTCTGATTTACTAGAGCCGACCCTTAAGAGCATGTGTTAAGTATAATTCCACCAACCTCATAACTAATTGCGTTTGTATTGTTGTACTAAAACTGTAACCTGCAAACCACGGTTGTAGACCATTACTTTTTGTCTCAGTCTTTAGACTGCTTCTCAAATCACAAACAAATCGTTCTATAAAAAATTGATCAAGCGCGAATTTGATTTTTTATTTTATCCCTCTATGATGTAAAAATCCTGTCATTCACGCAAAAATGCTGGTCCTACAGCGCATGAGTCAGGATCCAGATCACCACTAATACCACCATCCTACCCTACTCAAAGAGCCTCTGTCCTAATCAAAATTCTGGCCCTACTTCAGGCCACCACTACCCCACCACCTTAATCCATTCCAAGCGTCTGGTTATCAGTTATCAGTAGTCATTTCCGTAAAAATATCAGAGTAAACTATAATATGTTTGCATTTATTTCGCCGCGAAGCGAGTAGTAATAATATTAAAATATATCTGTTGACTAAATCGGACATTTACACTCTGATGGACGGCTACTGTATAGAGGCGTTGGACTAATACCAACCAATTATTTCAAAACTAAAACTAACTAGTAGTTCTGTGAACAGTAGACCTCGCTCGTTGAAATAACAAATGTGGTTTTGAGCTTAGGTTAAAAATAATGTGCCAGTAAGGAAGTAAGCACAAGGTTTAGCCAGTGAAATATTATGTTCCAATTCCCGCGATTCTGGGGTTTCTAGTTCTCGTTTTCTTTTCTTTTCTTTTCTTGAGCTTTAACTGGTAAAGATTTTCTTTTAGAGGCATTGTGTTTTATTTAGGTTAATAATGCGTAAGATAGCTAAAAATATCGCGTTATAGGCCTAGAGGGACAACATACAATTAAATATTTACATTCTTAAATAACTCAAACTTAACAATGTATCATAAGTTAACTTAAGTTCCATATCATATTCCAATATTAGAAATAATGAAAACAAAGGATGTTAAAAAGTCGTGATAGTAATCTCAACCATGTACCAACACTTCCCACGGTGTCGTACGGTCATTTTTTGTATGTCCTTTATCGCCGCGAGGTTTCATTTGTTTCATCTCACTTTCTCATTTTGTAATTCAAGTAAAGCTAAGTCAAATACTTTTATGAAATTTACAATGATAATTTACAGGTATACAGTTCAATTCTTTGATTTATCCTCTACACTTTCATATAATAATATGTCATTTTTGGGCAAATGATATATTCCTAAATTACTATTCAAAACAGGCCTAGTTTTGTTAGCATTCTTGTAGTCTGGAACATAAAAACTGGTGTTTTCAAAATAAAACATTTGAAATTGATAAATATTTTTATACAATTCTATTTAGAACTAAATTACGAAACTTTTTTACATTTATGAAAAAAATTACAATAATTTTTACTACTTTTTATGTAGGCCTAAAGTTAAACATTTTCCTTTCGTTACTGAACGTGATTGTTTCTTGAGCTAATAACTTTCTTAATTTTACTTCAATCATTTTTTCTACTGGCATATATGAATTCTTTAAGCCTTTATCTACAAAAAAGCTATGGAACACTTTTGAATTGGTTTAGAATAAACGTATAAAAACAAGGTTGAAATACAAAAACTTGAACGATTTTTAACAAATTAGAAGTTTACGGCCATTTTGTGAGCTTACCGTTAGAGATACGGAAAAAAATCAAAAATACAATTCTGTTTAAAATTTAATTTGCATTCAGCAAAACGTTATTAGTTTTTAAATTATACTTTCGGTTAAGCCACAAACTGGTTTTGGAAAAAAGCTTACACTAAGAGAAATGGTCCGGCCGCCATTTTTATTTTATTTAAGGGGTTAAAAATGAAAAATGGAAAAAAACCGTATATATACATGGCTCGGCCTAGGAATAAGGAACATTCATGCAAAAAATCATCAAAATCGGTCAAGGCGTTTGGCCGTAATCGTGAGACAGACACAGACACACAGACGAAATGCCGAACGGTCGAGTTAAAACGGAGACCTCGCTTACGCTCGGTCAATAAATGAACTCTAATTGTACAAGCAACAAACACATCACGACAGAAAATAAAACAAAGGAACTAAGATTTTGTTAAGTTACAAATTTCACCGTTTTGTTTAGGTGTTTATATGTACGTTTGACTCGTGACCGCGATGACTTCAAAGAATTCTATAGGAGCAACTAGTTTGCATCCTCCGTGTGGGGTCGATAGATAGACTGACCAAGTTACACCAACAGGGTTCCTTTTTTGTACCTTTCGATAAATACGAATAATACTAGGCATGCATGAGGAAGCATTATGGCCATTTCAATGTCAGTTGTGTTTTTAAGATAGCAGAAACTTTTAATTGCCTTCAGTCAGAAATGAGATTGCGCTTCGTGGCTATGTAGGGCAAAACTCTTGTATACACACATTGTCATGTAGGCGTACATGTATAGGATTTGCATACTGAAATAAAACTAGCAATTAAACCACGTATTATGCGAAATCAGCGTAAAGAAACATAATATAAATGCAAATATATGCTGGAATATTGCATGTGTTAAAAAAAGGTAAAACACGCTTTTTTTTACAGATATTAGCCAAGTAAATAGAGAGTAAAGCTAGATTAGGTAAGATAAAGGTTTTTTTTTAAGGATCATGAGTCCTTACTTTCACTTGTAAGAATACAGGAACAAAGTACAATCAAAACTTTGAAAACACCAAACGATACAAAATTAATTGAATCTGAATACATTTTGATCAAACAAAATCAAATCTTAAAAATAATAAAAAATCTAAAAAATAACATAATTCCTAATGCAAACACGTTAAATTAAAAATCGAATTTATTTACATTATAAAGAGGCAATTTTTGTATGTTTGTTTACTGCGATGTAAACAAAAACTGCTTATAAAATTTTTATGAAATCATTACTGTGTGTAAGCATGAAACACGAAATTTTATGAAATCATTACAAACGAGAAATAAGTATATCATCAAAATACAGCTCTATAATAATAAATCAAACCTTACCTAACCTGAGTGAAATGCAATAGGCCTTCCGAATAGTTTTGACTGTTTCATCGTGTTTTTTACTTTCTCCACCCTATACGTAGTATATGGAGAAAGTATTGTTTTCGTAAAAATGTTCGAATTTGAATTTTCAGTTGAATTATCTGTTTTGGTGCTCCCAGAACCCCAAAAAATTGTTTAGTGCAATTATCTGAGTGGGCGCTCCCTGAACCCAAAAATATTTTTAGTGGAATTTTTTGTTTTGGTGCTCCCTGAACCCAAAAAGTGTTTTTAGAGTGGTGTCTGTCTGTCAGTCTGCCTGTATGTATACACGATTGGTCCGATTTTCATGAAATTTGGTATGTAGGTACTAAACCCTAATATCTCCAGAGGTTTTTTTCATTTTTTGGAATTTTTAATCTTTAAGGGTAATTAACCCCTAAAAACCCATAAAAAACGACATAAATGCAAATTTCTCAAAAACGGCTCTAACGATTTTGATCAAATTTTCAATATTTATAGTGCTTAAGATGCCAAACAAAATGACACCACCCGCTTTTATCAAAACTTCGGCGTTTTATAATTGTGGGGAAATGTTTAAAAATAAACAAGTTTGTGTTGTCAATCTAGCATCGCGACGGCGCGGCGGCCAAACGGGGTAGCACCACGGTAGCGAGCACGGCCAGTAATTCAAAGGTCGCGCGATCGAATCCCGCCTGGGACAATAATTTTTTTATACAATTGACGTAGGTAGAATATTATTTTTTTGTTTTGTTCTAAAAAGTAGTAAAAAATAAAATGATTAAAAACAATATTATTTTGACTACAGTAAGTTGGGAGAAAGTTTGTGTCAGTTAACTGATACCGTTTATTTTAGGCCTATATATAAGGGAACACGCTTTGTGAAAAATCCGCTCTTTGGGATTTTTTATGCCTATTGCATTTCACACAGGTTGGGTAAGGTTTGATTTATTAGTATAGCTTGTATTTTGACGATCTACTTATTTCTCGTTTTTAACGATTTATATTTCACACATACGTTTTAACTCAAACAGATTTGATTGCAGTGAACATTTTCTAAAATTGGGAAAATGTGAAAATTTGATCTCAGAATTAAGAAAATATATTTGTAAAACAGTAGGTATCATGAAAATGAAGAGATTTACTATTGAACTAAACTAAACAATGACAGTGTACTTAAAGTGTAGATTTTTATTTAATTAGTTTAAGGTAGGCCTACATGACATTCAGCACAAAATATTAGTCTAAAGGAAAACTAAACATATTTTTTACATAGTTTTAATTTCACAAATTACCGATTTCTGGCAACGCTTGGGAAGGGTTCCTTATATTTAACATAATTATGAAAATCGCTTATTACTGCTAAGAGTTCAAGAATCTATTTACAACTTAAATGATAAATAATTAATAGGTCTATATATCTCTGTTTAACTTTTAATAATCGATTATTGTAGTCCTACTGGCTTTTGTTACAATAATAAGTAGATGGAACACTCATCTGTTGTGGTTGTAAATCTGGGTTCCACCTTATTAGCGAATTTCCATAGGAATAAACGGTATCAGTTAACTGACACAAACTTTCTCCCAACTTACTGTAGTCAAAATAATATTGTTTTTAATCATTTTATTTACTACTTTTTAGAACAAAACAAAAAAATAATATTCTACCTACGTCAATCGTATAAAAAAGTTATTGTCCCAGGCGGGATTCGATCGCGCGACCTTTGAATTACTGGCCGTCCTCGCTACCGTTGTGCTACCCCGTGCGGCCTTCGCCGTGATGCTACATTGACAACATAAACTTGTTTATTTTTTAACATTTCCCCATAATTATGAAACGCCGAAGTTTTGATAAAAGCGGGTGGTGTCATTTTGTTTGGCATCTTAAGCACTATAAATACTGAAAATTTGATCAAAATCGTTAGAGCCGTTTTTGAGAAATTTGCATTTTTGTCGTTTTTTATTATTATTATTTTAAATTACCCTTAAAAATTAAAAATTCCAAAAAATGAAAAAAAAACGCCTGGAGATATTAGGGTTTAGTACCTGCATACCAAATTTCATGAAAATCGGACCAATAGTGTCCCCTCTGGTCGTGTATACATACTGACACACTGACAGACAGACACCACGTTAAAAACACTTTTTTGGGTTCAGGGAGCACCAAAACAAAAAATTCCACTAAAAATATTTTTGGGTTCAGGGAGCACCAACACAGATAATTGCACTAAACAATTTTTTTGGGTTCTGGGAGCACCAAAACAGATAATTCAACTGAAAATTCAAATTCGAACATTTTTACGAAAAAAATACTTTCTCCATATACTACGTATAGGGTGGAGAAAGTAAAAATGAGCTATTGCAGTGGCCCTTATGGTGAGACCCAAGGTCGGGAGTAGCAAATGAGCACCGATCATGGTCCCCAGAACACGTTTTGGGGTGTCATTAAAATTCATAGGCCTATATATAGTATATAGTATATGTATATATAAATGTATATGTTTAATTACACGGCCCTAATGTTGCAAAATCCTACGCACGAGGCTCTTATATATATGTGTGTATATATGTGTTCGCACTCTAGCGGCCGCATTTTAAGTCCGATTTGGTCCAAATTTGGTACACATGTTGGTTGTCTATGTCGCTCGGACGAGTTCGTTACCAACAAAATCAACAACCGGAAGTACGTTTTTTGACCGGAAGTAACTATTTTTTGAGATATTTACCACGAGAATTAAATTTTTTTAGAGTTTTTTTCAAAAAATATAAATGTAGGATGTTATTCTGCACATTTTGTTTTTTTACGCTACTTTATAGCTCGCTTGGTTCCCCCAAAATCGACCAAAACGTAAGTACCATAAAAGTACCCGGTTCGAAGCCAAGTGGTGCAAACTCGCGAGGCCACTAGGCGCAAACTAATTCTACTAATATATTGCGTACACACAGTCAGCTGTTCAACGCCTTCGTGAGTAGACCTATTACCCAAACTGTTGGTTGAAACTCTAAAACATAGGCCTATAATCTTAATTTTGGAAATTTACTCAACTCACGTCAGCGGTTCAGCTGCGTGGTCGAATTATTTTATGTTGTTTTTTTTTTGAGGATAGATGCCAAATATAGGCCTAGTCTATTATATAGGTTTAAGTTTTTTGTTTCGTTTAGATTTAGTTGTTTATTGATAACTAACAGGAGTTGATTATACTTCTCAAAACACAAATGACAGCAAAAGCCCGAACTAACGACTGTACAAACTATTTACAGTATATATATTATTATGTTTAGCAACTTCACTTAAATGTTAAAGTTGGATCACACTAATAATTATTATGGCCTAGGGGAAAATATAGTGGAAACACAAATAAATTTATTTAGGCTATTTCGAAATGTGATTAAGTTTGTTAAGTTTTTTACTAAGTCTGTTTTCATTTTCCATTTTTTCCTACCCTTCTGAATTTACAAATAGGCCTACTAAAATTACTTCCTGTTAAATGGCATCATGAAATAAGATGAAGGAACATTTCATGTTGTCATGCACGGATATGACGGAACCATAGGCTATTGGCATTTCTAAGAATTTCTTTAGCCATATAGATGACTAACTTGTAAAAAGACGCTTCTAATTGAAGTTATACAATTTCATTTCTTTTCTGCTTCATGCCCTCACCAATGAAGCACGGCAAGTGGAATTACAAAGAAAACTCAACGTCAATCGATGGAATCGTCAGGCCGACATCATTTTTGAGATACCGTACCCTACTAACTTCTTGTAAGGAAATATTGCGCATGCGGACCGGAATTTACTATACTTCTTAAATTAGTTAACGAGTGCACAAAGTAGTACTTTTTTGCACGGAAATTTCTCGAGCGCAGAAAACGGAACATTGCTCTTGAGTTGCAAAAAGAAAAACAAATTAAACTTCGCCATAATTGCCAAAGGAAACCGACTGTAAAATTTTCTATTCGTGGCCAGTGTTACGTATGACGGGCGCTGAAACATAGTAGCAATTAGGCCTATCTATTTTGCATGCTATTATGAGTATACAGAAAACTTTTTTCAGAATCTGTAGGAAAAAAGCAAACAAGTGCGGTCGTGGGAGTGGGACCCCCGTCAGGAACGAAGTTTATCACACCTTTTCTTCAATTCTTTTACCAGCCTTAACGGCAACATACACACATAATTTTAATCTTTCAATTGCCGTTTATTATTAGATTGTTTTTTGTACAAATATTTACTGTTTCCATACGTTTAATGTTACTATAATAAAGGCGTAGAATTAATTATAACATCAAAGCTAAGATGGTAAACACAATTTGATGTCCATTCATTGTAAATACATTCAATGCACGTAAAATGTTGGTTCATTCGTCTAGGCCTAACCTACAATTATTGTGTGTATGTTTAATTTATTTTACCTATCTTAATGGCAACATACGTACAATCATTTTAGGTTAGGCCTAGAAAGTAATTTTAAGTCTAGGCCTAACCTAAAATTATTGTGTGTATGTTTAATTTATTTTACCTATCTTAATGGCAACATACATATACAATCATTTTAGGTTAGGCCTAGAAAGTAATTTTAAGTCTAGGCCTGACCTAAAATTTCGGCGCTTGACGGTAATATCTAACTACGCCGGACGGAACCGATCGTCTCGTAATTTAAATTGATGAACCAAAACACATGTTTCTTGAATGTTACATTCATTGCCATAGCAACCAATTTGGCAACGCTTTTTTCGTTACTCGTACCCTTTATATTTGTCATTGCCATAGCAACCAATTAATAACACTTTTTTCGTTACGCATTACATTTTGTACTAACTCCTATCGCAACCCGCGTTAAAGAACTTCGTTCCAAAAATAATTATGAAACAAAAATTTGAGTTTGAACAAAGAAAAAGTTTCTTCGTGTTTGATGTGTGGTATATTGTTGGTTACTTTGAGGTTAGGTAGGCTATGTAATGAATCAATGTTTTTAGAAACTACTAGCCTAGATACTACGCTGCCAAATGTATATTATTTTCTCTCTCACTCCCATTTTCGGATGGAGTATTAGTAAATGTGTTTAAGGTACTCTTATGTTCGACTTATTTGCTTTTACTTCTGCCAAGACACTGCCAAACTCCAAATAAGTTTCCAACAATAAGTTTCCAAGCCTACTGTAACAATGCGCACGTTAATTCCAAACGCAGTAACGAGGATCTAATTTGTGACAGAATAATTCCAAGGAGCAAACAAGACAGCTTTCTTTGTTCTTGTACTGACATTGTCTAAAGGATGGATTCGTTCCAATATGAGGTGACCGACTTTCCTTGAGGTTATTGATTGCATACTTTCACATGAAATGCAATGACCATAAAACTATGCGACGGAGACGATCGATGGTCCGAGCTCTTCTTTCCCGCTACGACCGACGACCGTGGACAATTAATGACGCGGCTTTTATACGTGATGGGTTTAAATATTGAACGGAACAAATTACAGTATAATGATGAACTAACGCAAGCCCAGTAATGATCGATATTATAATGTAGGCCTACTTATTAAATTCAATTTGCTCGAGTTTAAATACTGCAACGAACTAATTATAATAAGGAACAACGTAATTTAATTGATATTATAATAAGTTGTAATTTTATTTATTACTCAAGTAGGACGAGGCTGGGAAATTAAGTTCGAAGATAACTTCAAATGAATTGTTTTTTTTTATGTATGTGTATATACTTATCTATGCATTATATTATTATATGTTAACCTAACTTTCAAATTTGGTTTCATAATGAACCGTTTAAAAACAATAAAGTGTACTACCCAGGATGGAATAAATCATCGTTAGCGGTAGTCTTAAGAGAGTTGTTAATAGGCTACTTTTAATATTAAAATATTATGAACTGAAAGGAAAATTTGGAAACCAGAGTTTGTAATGTAACAAATTCAATTTTAGTATCGTTGGGTTAAATCGTTAAAAAACTATAAAATATTTAATACAATTACGCTGCACTCCAAAACCTTCTATAATTTTCCAATTTATTTATTAAAAAATTAAAAGACAAATTCTGAAAGTACAGATATCGGCACTTGGCTTTGCCCTGGCGCGATGGGCCGGGGGTGTGGGGAAAGGACGTAAGTGAAGAAAAAATCACATTTTGCCACACCGCTTCCCAATATGACTCATCGTTCAAACGAACTATACTTTGTCAAGTTCATGTTGGCCGATGGACCCGGGCAAGGCCGACTCTACGACTGGCCGGAGCGCTGAATTCGTGACGTCACGGTCAGAGTGCTACCAGGCCGGTGACTCCCGTAAGAAACATACGGCGCGCCCCGACATACTCTGCTTTAAACTGGTCTACTGTCGAAACCCTTCGTCCTATTTCGCTAAAAATTTAAACTTAACTAAATAATATACCACTTAATACTAAAACATGTTTTTAAGTAGTGTAGTACTTTTTTATCTATATAAAACAACGTAAGTTTCGAAGTTACATAATTATGTTGCAGTTGGTTTTTATGCTATATCTAGGTTTTATAAAAGTAACAGAAACCAATTATAATATAATAATTAGAGCGTAAACATTATAATTGATCATTCAAATTTATTTTACGGCAAATTTCTTTTAGAAATTAAAATCTACGTTTAAACTACATACAATTATATTTTATTAAGCTTAAAAATTACGTTTGGTGATGAAATAGTGATATATACGAAGTCTTTATAAGTTAATTCAATTTATCCACTTTCCTTTTTCTTGACAACCTGGAGTCACAAAAGTTTGATCTAACTTTAGAATAGTTATTGAGCAAACTATTGGAGTATTTGAAAATACTACGTACTCTATATCGGACAGAGGTTTCTCGCACTTTTCACAGTTCTTTTCAAGTGTACTGGCGCAAGCTTCTAGACAGAGGTGGCACAGTAATGGTTTTTGTGAACCATAAAGAAGAAACTGCTTCTAAAATCTACTACTAATCAATACTTTAAAAACTTTTAGCATACATTGCGGTATGCCTATTGTTAAATCAGTTGGATATTTTAAGTTGCCCCTATTTATAAGATCAATGTAATCATTACTTTTACTTTGGGGCGCTGTCATGTCTTTTTCTTTGACTAACGGCGCGAGTTGAAATGACCGATGTCCCGGCCTTTACCTTTGATTATTGAACAAACTAAACAACTTATCGAAAAATATGTGAAATAAAAGTTGTAGTTTGTTTTTACCTCAAAAACAAAAAATGTTTAAGCTGTGTGACTTTTTCGTGTCCCGCTATCACAAATCTTGAATACTTTTATTTAATACAAATTCTAATATTTACTTTAGTAAAAGATTTTTACATCGATGTATTCCGTATTTCATGTAGAAATCAAATATATAAGTTTCATTATAATTAAATGACTGTAAAAAGGTCCAGGAACGTGTAAATGAAAGCGCGCTCCACTTACACTATGGCCAATTTCAACCCAGACTGTGACGTATCAACTAGGGGAAGGGGGAAACACTCCGGCCTGTAGTAGAGTCGGCCTTGACCCGGGACTACCTGAGGTCACCCCTATAATCCCTCGCCGCTGTCCGCTGCCTAGGCGATGTGTCACCTACTGGCTATGTTTATACAATGGTACACTTTCTTAACAGAATAATAATTTAACATTTTTAAAAGAATATTTGAAATCTACTAAAAAAGTTATGAAAAATGATACCAAACTCGACCTAGATATTAGAACATTTAATACGAACTTTATTAAGGATTGTTTACATTCTGACTGCGACTTTTTATTTAGACAACTTAGAAGGCAAGTTTTAAGCTGTAATGAATATTAAAAGCTTTACTTCGGGACTGTTTGGGTAAAAGTAAATTTACCGTAGAATTTGTTAATAATAGTAAATCTTTTACTGAGATATAATGCATTTTACAATAAAAATCGGAGAAAAAGTTGTATACACAATATGATATATACAATGCAATATAATACTATACAATACAAATCCTGCACAACAATAAAATTATAGTTTGAGCTTGGGAATGATAAACTTTACCCCGTTTCTCTAAAGGAGGCATTACAGAAGAATCGAAAAATTTACAAATTAAATTGACTTTAAAAATTTTAAACACTAAACGTCAATAAATGTAATAAGCGTAAAAACACGCATAGCGACTGGCCGAATTTCACGTAGCCTACTCACGATGTGCACCCGTTGACCTCTCACTATACACGCTTTTCACATATTGCAGTTTTATTAAATGAGTCACATACTAGAAATAGTATGAGTCACCCAGAACCAGACTTGTTACCAGATTTGTTCGCTTATAAACATTGCCATAAT
Source organism: Philaenus spumarius (assembly GCA_018207615.1). Classification (NCBI taxonomy): domain Eukaryota; kingdom Metazoa; phylum Arthropoda; class Insecta; order Hemiptera; family Aphrophoridae; genus Philaenus; species Philaenus spumarius. The sequence continues at coordinate 19,089 of JAGFPH010001753.1, read as the reverse complement.
CATATTAAATGTTCTAATACCTTTGTCGAGTTTGGTATCAATTTTCATAACTTTTTTAGTAGATATCAAATATATTTTTTCAAATGTTAAATTATTATTCTGTTAAGAAAATGTACCATTGTATAAACACAGCCAGTAGGTGACTCATCGCCTAGGCAGCAGACAGCGGATAGGGATTATAGGGGTGGGCTCAGGTAGTCCCTAGTCCATCGGTCAACCTGAACTTGACAAAGTATAGGGATGTTTACCTCACCCTTAACACGTTCACTGCTACGCAAATTTCGTATTTTCTAAGCTAGGAGCTGACCTTTTATTATTTATATTTATAGCCTAAATGAATAGAAATAATTATTTTATTTTTGAACCTTTCAACGTAATAATCACGAATATTTTAAAGCGGACGCATATGTGCGTCCATAGCACATAGGCTTAAAATTGGCGTGCGAAGCGCGCATGCATTGTGTATTGAAAATACTATCAATACGGGGGTTGGCGTGCGAAGCACGCAATACACTGTGTATTGAAAATACTCCCAACACGGGGATTGGCTTGCGAAGCACTCAATGCATTGTGTATTGAAAATTCTCCCAATACATGGGTTGGCGTGCGAAGCATGCAGTGCACTGTGTGTTGAAAATACTCCCAATATGGGGGTTGGAGTGCAATGTACTTTGCGTCGGCCGCTTCTCAAAGTGTTCAGTGTCAAGCTCGTACATGTGCAGTGAACGTGTTAAACAGAGATGTACTGGGTACTGATGTTTTTAGTCAGGTTAGTAGCGGTTTGCTCAAGTGCAGCATTCGCGCCGGTATCTGTATTACTTAACGTAATAGACTACTTGGCGTATTCAGATGTTACTTTTTGTATACAGGGTGTAACAAAACTCTGTACCCAAACTTCAGGATATTGTTCCTTGGACCAAAATTAAAAAAAAAACAAAGTTCATATAAGCATAGGCCCGAAAACTCTTAGTTTTCCAGATATCCGCCATTTTGTTTTTTTACAAAATAATTAAGAACACTATATTGTTGTTTCTTCAATGTTCATATCTAGAGAATGGTTTGACTAATTAATTGAGTTCAGACTTGGCACGAAGTTTAATCTAACAATGAGATATCTCAAGAAAAATAAGCGATTAAATCAAATCATGCTTTTTAAAATGGCGGCTGTTTGAAAATTTCAAACCTAAATTACTAAAAAATCGTTCATTTTAAGAAAAAATGTCAAGACACACTTTATGTAGCCATTTTGATTCCCTATTGGATGGTGTAACTGTCAAAACAATCGGATGAAGGATAATAGCTAAGTTAAAGTGACAGCAAATGTAGGCCTACATACAATATTGTAGTAGGGTATTTATTGTCGGGTTGAACAAACCAATTATTACACATAACTTAACTATAATCCTTCCAATTGTGTAGGGAGCTACACCATCCAATAGGGAATCAAAAGGGTTACAAAAAGGTGTCTCGACATTTTTTGTTAAAATATACGTTTTTTGAGTAATTTAGGTTTGACATTTTCAAACAGCCACCATTTTAAAACGTATGATTGGATTTAATCGCTCATTTTTCTTGGGATATATGATTGAGATATAGGATAAACTTCCTCCCAAATTTTCACCTATTACATTTTTTAAATTTAATACATTTTTACTATTTTTGTTTGCTTTATTATTAATATATATAAGTTATTATAAAAACAAGAAATAATTGATATTCTTTAATACGGTAAATGCAATTTAAATAGCCTACATTATTCAACAAATACAGTATATTTTTTCTGTGACAACTGTATTAAACATTACTACTCTGTATTGATTGACTCGACTTAGTTACATCACAGCCACCGTCGAACACCATGATGGAAATTAATTATTGCGTCTATGTTCAACATCTTAGAAATGTACAAGAAAACTGTTTATATTGTCTCCTTATTTTTACTTTCTCCCCCTATACCATAGTATATGGAGAAAGTATTGTAGGCCTATTCGTCAAAATTTTCGAATTTGAGTTTTTGGTGGAAATATCCGTTTTGGGTCCCCCTGAACCTAAAAAAGTGGTTTTCTGAGTGATGTCTGTGTGTGTGTCTGTATGTGTGTGTGTGTGTGTGTGTGTGTGTGTGTGTCTGTGTGGATGTTATCAGACCTAGAGCCTAAACCAGTGGTCCGATTTTGATGAAATTTGGTATGGAGATACTAATCTACGGTATCTCCAGGCATTTTTTTCATTTTTGTTAATTTTTTATTTTTAAGGGTAATTTTCCCATAAAAACCCTTAACATAACGGAAAAATCAACTTTTCTCAAAAACGGCTCTAACGATTTTCATTAAAATTTTATAGTTTATTAGGGACCTAAAATACTATAAACTATAAAATTTTAATCAAAATCGTTCGAGCCGTTTTTGAAAAAAGTTGGTTTGTCCGTTATTTTATGGATTTGTATGGGAAAACAACTTTAATACAAAATCACCTCTCCTACCCCACCCTACAAGTCACCGTGAATCTGTTTAATAATTTAAATATGTTTGTGAGAAAGTATGTGCCAGTTCCTGGTACCGTTTATTAAATAATTCGTATGAAAAATGCGAATAAAATATTGTATAACCTATTATTCCAGAATATAGGTAACCTTTATTTGTTAATATTTCAATTAAGGGTCGGCTCTAGTAAAACAGAAAGCAACCTGCGACTCCCTATAGCGGCGTTGGGTTACGCGGACATTGCTCATCCTAAATCCATTTAAAACCCGCAATTATTCAAATAGCGTTTTTTAAAAAAATACCAAACTCTTGGGGACAAAATTCTTCATCCGAATGGCTTGGTAATTTTTCGCTATAATTAATATTTACAACGTAAAAAATATTTAAAATCACCCTATAGCGGCGATAGGTTACACGGACATTGCTCAGCCTAAATCCATTTAAAACCCGCAATTGTTCAAATAGAGTTAAAAAAAAATACCAAAATCTTGGATACGAAATTCTTTATTCGAATGGCTTGGTAGTTTTTCGCTATAATTAATAGTGACAACATAAAAAAAATATTAAAAATCAATGTTTTAAATTGTTAATAAATATTAAACAAAATATTTTTCTTAATTTTTAAAAAGCCATTTGCATGCATATTGACCATAACTTTAAAATGACGTATCGTTTATAATTTTCCGATCAAAAATAAAGGAAAAATTTGGATTTTAATTTGACATTGGTCTTATGGAGTGTCAGCCAACATGGCCGATAGCTAGAGCCGACCCTTAAGATAAACTTTGAATAAATTGTGAAACACTGCTTAACTTTTTGAAAAATGGCGCCTTCACGGGCTCACTGCAGTATTTTAAATAAGTATATTTTAATCGTTACAACCACTAATCATAATCATTTTAATCATTTCGCCGACTAATGCATTAAAAGTACCTATTCATTACTGCAACGCCTTTTATCTAAACAGTGCAAATGGTATTATTGTTTAGAAATGCATTAATATTAATACGACAAAAACTTAACTCATAAAACTGTTCGGTTATCAGGAAGTGTTAACTAGAATGTTAATGCTCTGTTGTGCAGACACGCGAGCGCGCGCATGCTTAGTCTAGCGTGAAAACATTACCTTAGATGTTCTATAACGGAGACGTACCAAGATGTACTGTTAGGAATCGGTCGATAGAGAGCATGGAATTCCTCGATGTACGTAATTGGAGACTATACTTTATAAAACCTAAGATTAGAACGAGGCGGGCATGCTGTACTGTTATTAGAACTTATTACGAGCTATGGAAAATTGGAATGGGCGTTTCCAGAATAGAAATAGATTGAAGACGACTCGTGTATTTTTGTGTCTTGAATATAGGAAGATCAACTAATTGGAGCAAAATTTTAAGTCTTTATGTTGTATCTACAAGATGTTTGAAATTTTAGAAGTATTAAAATATTTAAAAACAATTTTAAATTACTTCTTGGTGTTCAGAGGAGAAAAGTTGATTTACTTGCTTTTCATCTAAGTCAATAAATTAGGAATCGTTGTCAAATTTCATAAATGAAACAGCATTAT